>JAAIIK010000221.1:0-11486 GCA_014706435.1 Silurus glanis
TTACAGAGCATTACAGAACATTACAGAGCATTACAGAGCATTACAGAACATTACAGAACATTACAGAACATTGTAGAACATCATCACAGAATAATAGAGCGTTACAGAGCGTTTGAAGAACGTTGCAGAACGTTAAAACAGAACATTGCAGAACATTGCAAGCCGCTGCAGAACAGAGCACCAGCTCACAAATTCTTCTTTTATATTCTTTAATGTTGTTTGTGTTCTTTACGTCTTTACTGTACAAACACAACAGAAGTTTTTTTGAAGGTTGTAAATGTGGTGACCTTTAAATTACTATAAAAACAGATTCAGATTCACACACACACACACACACACACACACACACACACAGTGTTTAACCCTCTTATATCACAGCAATATCTCTCAAATTCTCTCTTGACAGGATTATGATTATGACACACATTAGTTCTGGAACTCTGACCCGACTCGAACCTTCTTTACATTTTCATTCATTAAAAATAAATCGGACATGTGATCTGCTGTAGAGAATAAATCAACACCTTCTGACCACTCAGAATGAAAAACTGCATGGACTGGGTGGACACGGTGAACATTATGGGCTGGGTGGACATGGTGGACACGATGGACATGGTGGACAGGGTGGACACGGTGGACAGGGTGGACATGGTGGACACGGTGGACATGGTGGACATGGTGGACATGGTGGACACGGTGGACATGGTGGACACGGTGGACAGGGTGGAGGAGCAGCTGGTGATGCAGCTCTGTAATTAATCCTGCCCTTAAATCTGAACTCCTGCTTTATAATAAAGTTCTGTATTCTAGTGTCGGAAACTCCAGCTGCTCGCTGCACGCGCCTTTTACTCCACCCGCGTAAAAGATAATAATTAAGCGGTGCAGCTGCAGATGTTGATGACAGCTGTGAGGTGTGTGACGGGATTATAAATAGTGATGACAGCAGGACCTGTGGGAGAGTCGGGATGTTAATTTTCTCCTCAGCTGAACTTCCAGATGGTTCAGATTCCCCAGTCTCAGGTGGAACAGGAGCAGGAGCAGAAGCAGAAGCAGGAGAGGGGGGGGAGCAGGAGCAGAAGCAGGAGCAGGAGGAGCAGGAGCAGGAGCAGGAGCAGAAGCAGGAGGAGGAGGAGGAGCAGGAGCAGGAGCAGCAGGAGCAGGAGCAGAAGCAGGAGCAGGAGGAGGAGGAGGAGGAGCAGGAGCAGGAGGAGGAGGAGGAGGAGCAGGAGCAGAAGCAAGAGAGGGGGGGGAGCAGGAGCAGAAGCAGGAGCAGGAGGAGGAGCAGGAGCAGGAGGAGGAGCAGGAGCAGGAGCAGGAGCAGGAGCAGAAGCAGGAGCAGGAGGAGGAGCAGAAGGAGTCTGTGTTTCTGCCCCAGTGCTCGCGCACGCTGCCCCGCTCCCTCTTCCTCCTTCTTTATTTTGAGTCTTGTACGTGTTTATTTGCTATGCGCGTGAGGCAGAGGGACACCGGAGCTCCTCCAGTCTCCTCCAGGTCTCAGCACGGGGTTCTGCTCGGATTCTCGCGTCCTGTTCCGTTCTTTTGATTAGATTTGTTTTTTTCTCTTGTTCGTCGCGAGCGTTCGAGTGGGAACACAATGCTGCTGCTTCTCGTTCTTCTGACCCTGAGCTTCATACCTGGACACCAAACTTCTCCGTCCTACAGATATGACGACGACGTGGACGACGTGGACGACGACGATCTGGCCGCCTTCGATTACTACCACGCCGCGGATGAGCTCGAGGACCGGAACGCGAGCGCGTGCGAGCAGCGGCAGCCGTGCGCCCCGGAGCAGTGTCCGCCGACGCCGGGCTGCAGAGCGGGGCTCGTGCGCGACTCGTGCGCCTGCTGCCTCGAGTGCGGAAACCTGGAGGGGCAGCAGTGCGACCCCGGAGACAGGAACGTCTACTACGGGCTGTGCGGAGACGGACTGGAGTGTCGGAGCGACGGAGAGACGCAGGAGCCGCAGTGCGTGTGCGCCTCGCGCGAGCCGGTGTGCGGATCCGACGGACAGACCTACACCAACCTCTGCAAGTTCAGAGAAGCTCAGTTCTCCAACCAGGGACTGAACTCGAGCGAGGGACCGTGCAGGACCAGTAGGAGCTTCTAATACCGACTTATAGCTTCTCCATAACCATATCTTTAACGCTTCATACACCCGCGCGTGCTTTTTTAAAATCAGGAAACTCAACAAACGTCTGAGATACAAAGTCTAATCAACATTCTTTGAGTACTATAGACACTAATTTGCATGTTCTAGCCTTTTGCAAAAAACAACAACAAAAAACCTCACAAACACAATCCTGTTATTATCCGATTCTTATCCTTTATCAACACCACTATCACTCGTTTTACAGATTTTACACTTATTCACGTGCAAAACGTCTCTTTCTTTTATTTCTAATTAATTATATTGTGGTAGGACGTCTTTAAAACTAATTCTCATTGACCTTATAGCAGCGATAAACGTGCGTTTCCTCACCAGTGTCTCTTTATTGTCCGCAAAGGATTGTAAAAACTCCTCTTTCTTGAGAAGTTGTATATATTACAAAGCTCTGACACTGGAGACTCCTTCCAGGAACGTCACCTGAACACGTTTCTCCTTTACAGAAAACGTCACCATTACAACAACTTCACGTGCGATGAGAAACGGAAATTGAAATGTAGTGTCGTAGCAGCAGTTAAAGAAAAGATCAGAAAGATCAGAAGAAACGATCTGCGTCTGTGAATTCTTTTTCATTGCTTCTGTCGACCTGCTCGATCCAAAGAAAACTAGACGATTCAGCATTTTCTTTTCACTGTCGTTCTTTGTTTTCCGTCTTTTTTTCTTTCGTCCTCGTACAGACCGTGTATCTTATACAGAGTTCTCTTACAAATATTTCCTCTCCTAAACCTTTTAACTGCCTGTTTGGGATTTTTGGACTTTCTGGAGCCTGTAATTTTCCTGCAGGTTTTCAGGAGGAGATTTATGACCTTTGAACAACTGCAGCACAGCCAGAACTTACACAAGGAGCTCTGATGATTTACTGAGAGGAAATAGCTTCTGAACATGATCCCTTGTCTGATCTCTCTCTCTCTCTCTCTCTCTCTCTCTCTCTCTCTCTCTCTCTCGCTCTTTTATTTATTTTGTCCTCCCGTGTAGTCCCCATCATCAAAGTCCCTCCACGTAACTTGGTGAACATGACGGGCAGCAGTGCAGTGTTTCTATGCGAGGTCTTTGCCTTCCCTATGGCGCTGGTGGAATGGAGAAAAGAGGGAAAGGAGGTTGTTTTGCCTGGAGATGATCCTCATATATCTGTGCAGGTGGACAATTTCTGATTTTTGCATGTAAACTAACTGTGATGATAAAAACGCTCATACAATCTTACATGGTCCTCGTCCTACATAGTCCAGAGGAGGTCCTCAGAAATACGAGCTCTCTAGCTGGCTGCAGATCGAGGAGGCGACTCGGGAAGATTCAGGAACCTACAGATGCATCGCCAAGAATGACCTGGGCAACATCTCAGCCACTGCAGTGCTGGGAATTCTACCTCCAGGTTATAGAGTTCCACATTACACTCTACAGCTCTTAGAGAAAACATCTATTAGAGATCATTTTGTGTCACTGAGACCAAAGACGTCTCTGCAGTGAAATCATCTCGTATTGTCAACCTTTTTCCTGCCACATAATTGCAGGTCAAATCAAGGTCAAATCGATCGAAAGATGTCTCGATAAAATTTAAAGATACTGAAATCGCTCTGATTTTTTCATCTTCTTCTTTTTTTTTTTTTTTAGATGAGATGTCCGCCTATTTAGAAGAAACCATGAAAGAATTGATGGGATACGATCCAATCAGAGACTACGATGGAGACTATTATTGAACCACATTAGAACTGAAATGTTTTCTAAACAAAAAACGGACAAACTCAATTTGAAGACTAAAACCTCCTGTGTCCATGAGAGACTTGATCTGGACCCAAATACGAAGAACATAAAGAGAACATGAAGAGAACATGAAGAGAACACAGAGAAAACTTGATGCAACGTGAACATATAATACACTCAAAACAGCACACTGTAGGAGAAAAAGCATCCCAGATGACGGTTTAAGCAGAAGATAAAGGAGGATGTTTTTATATTTTTTGTATTTCCCCCATGTGATGTCGACTGTAAATCTGCTTCTGGAAATCAGCAGTAGATCTGCTTCTGGAAAACAGGGAACTTTGAGCACATTCCAGAAGCACTCAAACTCTTTGCTGAATCTCGGATTTCACGTGTCTGAAATCTAAGTCGTAATATATCCCTTTCTTGAGTTTATACATTTTTCCATATGTGGCATCTCTCCGTCTGTGAGTTCTAGATCGATTCCCAAAGGGAGGAGCTTCGTCCACAGCTCCACAGCTGGTTTTCTTTAAGTGCTTCTGTCTTAAAGCTTGAGCACAGACATTTCCTTTTTTTTTATCTGTTATACAATTCAATCACTCATCCGGTTTAACTGCACTCGTTAGCGAGATCATTTCATCTTGTAATATTTCCTGTCTTCAACTGAGTGAGGTCTTCAAGTGAGATCTTTTGTACTGTGTTCCTATCAGACTAGATCTCGACCTATTTATTATAATGTCCATGTTATTCAATATATTGCATAGTTTTGATGTACTTGTGTATATTTATATCCAGAGGACATTTCGACACAGTGGAACCTTTTATATTCAGGTCCACATAAATACACAGTACAGAATTATTATTTACAAGTACTTTATACCTTTATATTGTTTTATTGATTATGAAATACTTCGTTTTGGTGATCAGACCATAAAATAGGTCAGATAAGTAGGACAGTTTTGTTGTATATTTTTATGTCTAGTTCTCGCTCCGATTGTACAGTTCCTTTCCTCTGGGATTCTGATTAGAGCCATAGTGTTGATTTGCCTCCTGGGAATCAGTTCATTACTTTCCAGTTTGGTTTCAGGTCGCTCGGAAAACAGGAGAAATAATTGTGGAATTGGAAAAAAGCCTGGAAGCAGGAGCAGGGGGCTTCCCTATTTTCCTAAAAACATTCATTACTGTGCTGCATGGAAAAGACATTAATGGCACAGAGAGGAGTTTAGTTCACCTCCACATACATACGTGAATGAATGAATGATTTGTTCTATTGGAAACAGCTCAAAATCAAAATTATACAATGTGTAAAAAAGGAATGTAAATTCAGTCCCCATTTTCTGCAGTGAACATTCCACAGAATCACAAGTAACTACCACATAAAGTATGTTTGTGGAGCTCATGTTGCCACATGGTAGCCATTGGGAAATACCTCCAGACTCTACTTGGGAAAAGATTCTGTCTGAATAAAGGTAACCATTTCCAGACATTTAATTCTTGACATTGGTGATTTGTATATCTTTGAAAGCACAGGAATTAGAACACGGCGCATTAGAGGTTAATGTTCGGACGTTTCTACAAACTTCTGTAATATGATATTTATAAGAAATAAAATGTAGCATAGTATGTAAAAATCATTTGAGGCAAAGACCTCAAAACTGCTTTCTTCTACTTCCAAATCCATAGAGGAATGTGAAGCGTGAATTGTTACAGAACATTTGTTTATACTCAAGCAAACCCAGAAACAAACTGCTAAATCCCAATCTGGTTTTGATTTAAAGCATTTAAACAATATTGAAGAATCTGAGTTTGATGTTGAAGAAGAACCATAACCAAAAGTTACTATTAATTATGTGTGTTGCTTCTTCCAATAAACATCCAGGTTTAGATTTCGATCTGTAATAAATAAACCAGAGGTGGAAGTGTGGGGAAAAACTCTCTGAGATTACACGAGGAAAATGCCTTGAGAGAAAAAAGAGGAATAAGGAATAAACCTTGGTTAGATCCTCCTGTGGTTGACAGTAGAGGAACCAAAATACAGGTTTTGCAGAATGTCCTGGAAAAGACGAGTGGATTGCTGTGAAACAGACTTTAAATCTATTGGCCTGATCGGAATCGGACTTCTCAAACGTTTTTCTGCCATTTCCCACTTTAGAGGGGGTGAATGTTCAAGCTCCAGCTGTTCCCCATTACCCCAAAAAATAGTAATAGTAAAACATCAAGTTTAAAATGTCTAATTTATTAAAATATCAAGTTCTAAATCAATATCATCAAATAGCATCAAGTTCAACAACAGAGAAAATGAAAAGGTATTTGTGTTCGGTTCCCTCACTGATTAATTAATTTACCCACATTAATGACCTAATTGTTTGTTTGTAGTTGCTTTGAGTGAATGAACTTAATTTTTAATAAAGAAAATCATAAATGAAGTTGAAAGAAGAACATCTTCTTCTTCTTCTTCTTTCGGTTGCTCCCATTAGGGGGCGCCACAGCAGATCATCCGTCTCCACACCCCCCTGTCCTCTACATCTGCCTCTTTCACACCAACTACCTGCATGTCTTCCCTCACCACATCCATGAACCTCCTCCTTGGTCTTCCTCTTTTCCTCCTTCCTGGTGTCTCCATCCTCAGCATTCTCCTACTGATATACCCCATGTCCCTCCTCTGCACATGTCCAAACCATCTCAATCTCACCTCCCTCACCTTGTCTCCAAAACAAGTTGAATGAAGAACAAAAAATTTATATCAATCCTGTGGTTATTTGTTTCCATCCTGTCATGCCATTATTTCCCACTAGGGGCGCCCTATCACACTTTGAGAACTCTAGATCTAAAGCTGCAACATCTCAGTGTATCTAAAACAATTAGCAGTCAGACTGTGAGTGAGAATTTGAGTTTAATCCCATCGATGTAAAATCACCCCCATATTGAATCACCCCCATATTGGTCCAGAGGTCTAACAGGTAAATTAGCAGCGTTCAGAGCTGAGGGTTGTGGATTTCACTCCATAATCCATCCAAATTATAACCAGGGATCAACAGATTGTCAGCTGAAATTCATCTCCAGAAGTTTACTTTTGCCTCCATCAAGACTTCTTCTGATGAAAATGAGCCCAGGTGGTTTCACTACATGTCGTATTCTGTATAAAGTGTATGTGACAAATAAAATGAGATTTTATTCCACATGTTAAACAGGAAAAAACACTAATGTTGGCACTGAGTTCCTCCTGGCACACTTTCTTCTGATGTTTTGTTGCCTTCCAGGGCATCCAAAAATACACAGAACATTCCAAATCAGACTAAAACCTCTTGCACATTGGACCATGATCCTTTATTTGGTGCAATATAACTGTAGTGTCCTGTATGTCAGCAGTAACACAAAGGTTTCTCATTTAATAATAATATTATTATTAATTATCTGATTGATTTATGTCTAATTGATGTCTAATTTACCATCAGCTCCCCTAGAGGGCGCCAGAGGAACAGAGCAATTTGTGGAATCACTTCGAATACATTTCGACAGTTTTCTTTCTTTTTCTTTCTTTTTTTTCTTTTTTTCTGTTTTTTTTTTTTCGGAAGGAACTGAATAAGGCAAATTTACTTTCAAGAGCAATATTGAATACACTGTTGCCTTACACTCTTACACACTCTGTGTGTGTGTGTGTGTGTGTGTGTGTGTGTGTGTGTGTGTGTGTGTGTGTGTGTGTGTGTGTGTGTGTGACAGTGGAAACAGGATGTCAGTAACAGCAGCTGACCACAGAGAAGAAATGACACCTTGTGTTAAATCTTTTTTTTGGGGTGTTTTTTTTAGACTTGCCAGTTGTACTGACCCTCATGTACACACACACTCTGCACATTTCACCAGTATTTAACCAAACTGTAACTTTATGTCTTTAACAGTTTGCAATAAAGGAAACACCTGCGACTGCAAACTGTAAATAAATAAATAAATAAATAAATAAATAAATAAACACAAAATAACATGTATGTGAATTGTGGGGTCCTGCGCTCAGGAATGAGGTAATGCTGTCTGACATTTGACTCTTTTGTACAGCAGTTTCAGGGAGACACACGTCGAGCGTATCTCTTGTTGCAGCATGTTGCAATAGACCTCATCTGGGTTATACAGGATGTACAAATGGCGGAACTTGGAGATGTTAGTTACGTCACAAGCAAATACGCAGGAAGGGGTTTTATGGGGTGTGTGTGTGTGTGTGTGTGTGTGTGTGTGTGTGTGTATGTGTGTGTGTGGGGTGGGGTGGGGGGGATTGCTACACTAGATGAACGAAGCCGTAAGTCAGAGTTGTTTTAAAGAGGAGAACATGGAGGAGGACATTAGAAAGAAGGGTATACTTTATCTGCAGCAGAAAGGCTTTGGAAAGGTAAGACGATTGTACTGAATTCACATGACCACAAAGGAAGTTTTTTGGTAACTAGTTCTAGCTGGTCTCAGAGGTGTTATGGTTGACACATCAAAACTCTGATGCTGAAGTTCTGGTGCTTTAGCGCACGAGAACTTTCTGTGTGTAAAGTAAATTATACGATTATATACGATTTTTTATTCGCTCGTTCTTGCTTTTTTTGGAAACAACCAATCGAGCCTGCATGTAAACTGTTTGGGGTTTTGTACACAAATAAGTGTTTTCACAATAAATAATTATTAAAGTGTAAACACCACCAAAGACCTGATAGAAAACGTACGTCAAATCAATTGCTATTGATTATAAAACCGCCATGAGTTTTTAGCATCATCGTGTACGTCTAATCATCATGAGATGAACCTGTGACAGTTCTGGAAGCAGGCAGGTGGTATAAAGTATGTATTTATGAATGTCTGATTGATATATTTCTCAGAATAGAGTTCCTTTTGGCCTGCTTGAGATGTAGCGCACACTTAAATCAGACGCTGTGAGAAATAAACCATAGCCTGCAGGTGAAATCTTCTGTATCAAAGCATCAGATATCAAGGCTTCAGTATTTTGCGAGTTTCAACTCTTACATTAAAGTTTTAGATTTTTATTGAAGAAACCCTGTGCTGTAAGGCTTTGCATAAAACTCTATAAAGGGTTTACACGAGGGCTGGAGTTCTCATAGTGAAGTCTAGAGTGTGGCCCCAGGGACCCCCGGGGGGAGTCAGGTCCAGCTCATTTGTCCATCAAAAAAAAACTAAAAAACTAAAAAAAATAATTTCTGCGATGTTAAATGTATCCAGTGAAGATCTGGAAGAACTTTAGCGCTGAACAATAAGCAGAATTGTATTGTATTCGTCCGATTGAGGGGGTTTGATGTTCGTTTTATTATATTTGTAAAATCCATGAAAGTTTCGGTCTGTTTTTTTTTAAACAAAATGCAATTTCACCATTTGTGTGTGCAGAAGTGGAGAAAAGTGTGGTCCATCCTGTACTGTGAAAGCACCTGTTCCATCTCACGCCTTGAGTTTTTTGATTGTAAAGATGGTGGCTCGGGGACGCTGGAGAAATCCAAATGCAAGCAAGACACCAAAAAGGTAAATGTGTACAGAGATGACAATTGAAGTGGACATCAGTGTGAATGAGCAGTATTTATATTTATGTCAGAAAACGTTGTTGTTTCATCAGCACAATTTGTCTGAATCCCAGACTGACTCGGACTGAGCAGAGCCGTTGGTTCAGTTTCTGTAGGAAAAAAACGTCAAATGAAATCATACGAATAGTTTTCTTTTCGCAACTACAGAAGCATGTGATAAAATAAAAGATTTATCTTCTGACTCATATTTACAGATTATCAGACTGAGCAACTGCATTCGCGTGTCGGATGCCGCAGATGTCGACGGCTGCCCCAAAGACTGCAAGGCTTTCTTAGTGGAAACCACTGAGAAGACTTTTATCTTCGCTGTAGAAATGGTTGAAGTCGAAGACTGGATGCAGAAACTGTGTGAAATTGCATTTCCTGTAAGTAAGAACTGACTTCTGCTGCAGCAGAACTTCACCGAGTTTTCATTTTATTTCAGCTTGTGTAAGCACCTTATGTGAACGTACGGAACATAAACCTGTCGATATCGCACGCCAGATGATCTCACGTAGATTAATACTGTAGAACCAGACCACATGAGATACCACGAGGAACATTTAATCAGAAGTACCATCTGATGTGTTCATTATAACTGATTACTGTGCATTGTGTAAGTAAGGAAACACTGGGTTGCTATGGTTACCGTTACCAACCAGAAGTCAATTATTTCAATATATAACAGAAATTCACCAAGAACAATCATTTTGTTTGATCTATTTATGGTGACAGTACATGTTGTGGAACGTCAGATTCTGGTGCTGCGTCCTTTTTTTTGTAGACAGAAAACTCGCAGTTTATTCCGTTTTCGAGGACAGAAATATGTGAATATATGAACATTTCCAGGGTTTATTTTTGTTCACTGATTATGTGCCGTGTTCCTGTGTAAGAACTGTAGACTGCTGAACTTTAGGGAAAGGAACCTTCCAGGGTTTCGATTAAGATCTTCATCAGATCGCTGATGACTTTCAAAACCCGAGTTTTTCTTTCCAGGCAATTGATCGTGACCTTTTTTCTGCATGTGTTTGTTACAGAGAGATGAAGTTTAACTTGCAGACTTCAGGATGAGCTGTTGGTTTAAATCAGCAGTTTCAGTGCTGCTTTGGACCCGAGGTCATGGTCTGAGAAAAACCTCCAGGTTATCTGAGTTATAGGAATTAAACAATGGAACCACATGCTAGGTTTAGTTTGCTATCGCAGGCTAACTGGCTGTTGCTAATAATTCGATTTAATATTATATAATATAAATAATTTAAAGTAATATCAGTATTAATTAGATGTAATTAATGAAGTATTTACACGAGCATTAGATTCGGAGACAGAAATGCCCTCTGATAAATAATCGTCATTTTTCAGTTTTTTTCTTCAGCTCTGATCCGATTAGTGGATAAATGAAAAAGTACACGACATCATTCAGTGCTCCAATTTTTAAAGGTCGTTCACAGTTTAGAAGAAAAAGTCAAACATTTGTTGTCACAGCAACTAAGCAAGTGTTTGTTTTTATATTTTAAACGTATATTTTAGAAAACTTCATATATAAACGGTTTGAAAGATTCGAAGTTTGTGATGTTGATTTTGAATTGTTTCACGTGAAAGAGATACCAGAGGCTTCAGATTCAACATTCTGACACGTTTATCTGTATTTTCTTTCTAACACCAGACTTCTACAGACGTTAATACCGTAAATAAAGTGTGAGTTTAGCTGCGACGCTGTGCAAAAGTCTCAACAAAACCATCGGCAGAAACGTAGAAATGAACAGTTCCTCTAACAGCAGACTTGCGATTCGAGAAAGCGAACGTGTTTGTCTTCGATCGTCGTTCTGCGGATTCACACTGGTTTTTCTGCCTGAGCTCAACATCGTCGCGGTGCTCACATTCTTACTGACTTTTATTAAACGTTTATTTACGTCGTCGAGTGTTAGCGTTAACGCAGGCGCTAGTGAACACGTGAGACACGATCTCGAGGATCTCAAAAAACCCTTTAATGATGTGTGATTTTTCTAAACGCATTCACCAAATTCTACAGCAATCACAATGGATAGATAGATAGATAGATAGATAGATAGATAGATAGATAGATAGAT
>JAAIIK010000221.1:24308-39308 GCA_014706435.1 Silurus glanis
CACACACACACACACACACACACACACACACACACACACACACACAGGGTGCTGTTGGTGTAAGCGTTATGAGAGCTGTGTTGAAAGGCATGGTGAAGAGAAAGGCTCTGCAGGTAGGAGGAAGGAACGCGTCTCATATCCTGCACAGTGAGACCACCATTACCGCCGCTGTCCAGTCCTGAGAACCTCCTGCCTCTCGAAGCCTCCCTGTGTGCCGTGACTCTGCTTCTCTTCACTGCGCTTCAGTCCAGTCGTACCTCCTACAAACCTGCGACTGCAGCTTGTGTTTCCACATGAAAGAGAAGGACCAGTGTGGACTGTTCCTATAAACACAACAAGGTGAAATCACAAGCAAACACACACTAGTGTTTACACAGCAGCTTTACACAGATACAGCGGTAATACGTTTATATAAAGATTGTGTACGTTTATTTCCTATAAGTTTGTTCCTTATAACTGTTTATTCCTGATGTGTGAGTCAGTGGTGACTGCGGTGAAGGAAAAAGTCCCTGAGATGGTATGAGAAAGAAACCTTTAGAGGAACCAGACTCAAACAGGAACCTTATCTTCATCATCAACACCAAATGTTCTTGAATGTCACGTTGTTTGAATTGTCTCATTTCAGCCATGACGACTCTCTGCTGCTGAGCGAGTCTGAGTTCCAGTCCGAGTCTGAAGATTGGTGGTTCAAGTTCAAGTTTATTTCTGTAGCAATGGACATTGTCTCAAAGCAGCTTTACAGAATTTCAGAATGAAGGTGAATGTTGTGTGTTTATCCCTGATGATGAAACCTGTGGCGACTGTGGCAAGAAAAAAACTCCCTTAGATGTTATGAGGAAGAAACCTTGAGAGGAACCAGACTCAAAAGGGGAACCTCATCCTCATTTGGGTGACATCAAGAGTGTATTATAGTCTTTAAACAATCCAGAACACTGGAGCGTGAGAACTAACATGAGCACTGGAGTGTGTGATTATGAGTGATGTTCTTTCTACAGTCTTCTACAGTTAGTTGATGTTGTAGAACCAGGAGCTACTGAGCAACTCATAAAATAGCTCAACATTTGAGATCATTATAGATCCAACACCAGCTTCTCCATGCCAGAGCCTTTAAACATTTAAAGAGGTCCAGTGTCCAAACTTCACATGAAGTAGAATCCAGATGGTGCTGGTACGTCTCTAGATGATTCAGGATGTTTGCTGCATCTACTTCTCTAAAGGTCCATAATCTTCATGAGGTGGGACGTGACTGGAGATAGCGTAAGTGTAAGTAAAGTGGAGTGTGAAACGAGAATATACCGAAGTGTTTGGAGTTGTGAAACCCAATCAGCACATTGACAGGTTTTCATGGCTGAACTCGACATTTAAGACCATGAACGTGTCTTTTATTTCGATGATGTGAGGAACATTATATTTACACTTGGCAGATGCCCCTATTACTCATAACCTCTCAGAAGTACAACGTATTAACCACTGCACTACCACTTCACTGTTCATATAACGGCCACGTCTTTATTTGACAATGAAATGCCAATGACACCTTTGGTTTTTATGCGCAATCATCCTCGCTTGATCTCCTCCTCCCTCCATCCAAACTCATCCCAGTTCCAACCTTATTAACAACCACCAATCTGAAATGATGAAACCGATCACATGTTAAATAGAATCTGAGATCCGGGATGCCGTTTCATCACAAAAACCAGCCCATTCCATTAATCAACAGAAAAAACGAAGGAAACCAGACCTCTCTTCTTTCTTTTCTTTTCACCCAGAGAGCAGGACCAATTAAGCTGTTGGTCTACCAGCGATGTGGCACATTGGACCAGGGTGAAACCTTAGACAGCTGAGCCACCAGGGAGCCGCTAGCCTGCTAATTAACCAGCAGAATGAAGTGAAGTATGTCAGCTCTCATGTATATCGATGGAATAGCTGTTCTGCTCTGAACATAACAGACCCTTAGTACAGCGATGGGGATTCCTCCGAGGGGAAACGACAAGGGCATGTTAAAAAAGCACTCTAGTCTAATACTAATAGCATGTCAGTTTAGCAGGTCACCACAGGCAAATGATATTTTACCAGCTAGCTAAAGTGTTTAACAAGGTTTTCACATCGGAACATGGCAGGTCTGCTGCAGCGTGTGTTTATAACATGGCTATAAAGCAGCTCAGTAACACTCATACAATAAATATCTTTTTTGACACCCAGGACTTCAGTGTCCTTGTTAGTTTTGTGTTTTATGCTAATTCATGTTGCTTCATGGAGCACACGGGTCCTTTCACTGTGTCCTGTACAGTATTTGACTGAGATGACAATAAACAGCTACTTGACAGATATTTTAAAGCTCATCTGAGCAGCTATTCATACAATTATTATGCATTAGAATTCACTCCTATGACATCATGAGATTCAGGACATTGTAGAAGATGAAGAAATATCAGTAAAGGAGATCAACTGTGTGGAACTGGGAGAAGATGTTTAGAAGTAGGGAAGATTGGGTGACATCACTGCTAACAAGGAAATGCTAACATGAAATTTTGAAATTGGAATTACCACTTATCTCAAAGATGTCAGAGAAATAAGATGTTTTGCCAGTAGCCAAGCAAAAGCAGAGTGAGACAGTTAGAGATCGACCGATGAATCGGTTTTACAGAATAATCAGCAACAGTAGTTAGATAGCTGCAAAAATCCATACCGGTAGTTTTTTTGGCTTTCAGTCCGCTGTCATTACAAGAGTGGCCTCTAGAGGGCGAATCACCGATGGCACTTGAGACTGTACGAGAGCGGCATATTTATTATTTATAATTTATTAGTTATATAATTCTATTTATTAATTAATATTTTAATGTTTTTTTTAATTAAGCACATTTTCAGGATTCAGTAATGTTTTTACATTTTTTTAATAAAGTTCAGACTATTTTAAAAATCCTTTTGATAATCATTTATTAGCAGGTACTAGCCTCGGTATGGGTAAAATCGCTCGTCCTCTAGAGAGAGCCGTCCATCATGGTGCCACTTAATCACCATCAATCACCATTTCACTACTTTTTCCAAAACCCACCAACTTCCACCCACTTTATTTTTATTGTTACAGGTCAGAGTTCACAAAGGTAAAGAGCATAAAGATGTAAAGAAACACATTCATGTATTTCATGTCGTACAGTGTTTCAGTGATTGGGCTTCCCTGCCTCATACATTTCATCACAGTCAGTAGAAGAGCATCGTTTGAAGATGTCTCCTGTAACACCATAAGTCCACTGGTGAACAGTAATGAAGGAAATGTCAGTAGTTTATTTGTGTATCTGTATTTTACTGAAGTATTTTATTTGGGGAGATTTTTACTGTAACTTCACATTTCACAATCAAATCTCTCACTTTTCACTACATTTAGTGAAATCACTCGTTTCTTTTTATTTACGAGGATAAAAACGTAACTGGTGAAACACGCAGCGAGTCACCAATCAGGATCGAGCGCACGCTCTGTTTTACACGTGTTCTGATCGGCGCTCGGTGCATCTACTGATCACCAACATACAGTTCAGCATCAGTTCAACATCAAGCAGAACATTTAGAGAGGAATAAATGATGAAGAAACTCCAGACTCGAACTCACCACCACACACGTGACCTCGTTTACACGTTTTTACTGAAGTAGTTGAGTTGTAGAGTCGTAGAGTGTCTCTACTGGAACTCAAATACATGCTTTGTGCTCTTCATCCACCACTGGCAAAGTCATAAAACTGTCAAATGGTGCAGATAAACTATAAAGATCAGGAAGTCTGGAGGTAGAAGTTTTTGCAGCACCACCCTAGACCATGCATTACACAATTATCTTTAGCTTTGTGGTTAACCTGTATTTACTCCATAATGCAGTAGTCTCATGATGTCACGTCCTTTTTACAAACTGACCCATCAAACAAGTTCATTTCCACTCCCACACTTCAGTTCACAGGCATGTGGGGTAACAGAATCGAACATCTACCCCTGCTCAGGAGCTGCAGGGTGAAAAGGCCAATTCTGTAAACATTTAAATCTACTTACTCAAACACAGGCTGAAATCGATGTGGAGATGCTTGAATGGATGGTTTGATACAGGTTTCTAAGTGTGTGTGTGTGTGTGTGTGTGTGTGTGTGTGTGTGTTGGGGGTGTATGTGATATGGATGGCTAGGTAACACCTTCCTTCATTTCAGTAAGCTCCTGCTAGGAGGCGATAAACAGCAAGACAAAACAGGAAGGAGGGAGAAAGGGAAAGACTCGGAGAAGGGGGAGAAAGAGGACGATAAGAAAAAGGAAGTCATTTCACGTACAAGTTCAACATCTGAACACAGAACAGGTGTAAGATCGCACCTGGTGCCTGTGCGTCGTCTAATCCCTCAGCGACGGCGTGTCAGGACCACAGTGTCCTTCAGTTTATGGTCATATCAGAATTACACTTTTCACAGGTTTTACTAAGGAACAGAGGTGCTAAAGAATTCTTCATTTATTTATTTAAATTCCATTCCTGCCTGTTCTCAAAGAAATCCTGTCCAACACGCCTATTCTCAGTGGAATCCTGAACCATCTCACACTTTCAAAATGGGTTTTCTGCTCTCTTTCTCAGAGGAATTCAAAGCGAGACATTCAGACGAATCCTGGCCATTTCTGGTCACTTCTACCAAATGACCAGTTTCCCCTTTCCCAAAGGAACTCTCACAATTGACCCTTCTCCCAAAGGAATTCTGACTATTTTCACTTCTCCTAAAGGAATCCAGACTAATCCACACTCTAAAGAAGGAGTTCATCCAATCTCATTCACTCCCAAAGACAAATTGTGCCCTCTACAGACAGAAATCTGAACAGCTCCCCATCTTCTGAAGGAATTTTGACCAATCGTCCTCTCTCTAAAGGAATTCTCACCAGTCCACCTCTCCTAAATGTAATTAATAGTTTTATCAGTAATAATATAATGTTTGTTTGTTCCTTATATTTAAAGTTTGTCCTAATGAGTGATCCAGTGGCGACTGTGGTGAAGGAAAAACTCCCTGAGACTTCATGAGGACGAAACCTTGAGGAAACAGACAAAGAGAACCTCATCCTCTTCCTCAACACAGAACGTCCATCATTACAGATCCATGATTGTGAAGGTGTGCAGTGAAAGACGATTAAACTCAACCTGTGGTCCTGAGCACATTGTAGCAGACTGTTGATATTAATAACAGTCCAAATCCTTCCTCAAAATTAAAAAAAAAAAATGATCAGAGTGAGAGCACTTCATATCTCACTCGCTGATGTAGAGCCACGTGAAGTAGAACACACACTACTTACCTTCTGGTTCACTAGCAATTATTTCCCGTGTGTTTATCACACCATTGGATCAGAGTGCTGTAGGTTCACAGCTCAAACAGGAGAAGCTCCACTTCACAGGAGAAGAACACGTCTTTGTTATTCATAAGTATTCAATTAGAATGATAGGCTTATGTGTATATATATATATTTATCTTTAAACATACGTGAATGCATGTTGAAGGAGTTTGTGTTTAGTTGCACTGCTTAAAATAGAAATCGTTATGTTACGTTTCCTTCTGTTTTAAAGATTAAAGGCACGTTTCCAAATAGTCTGCAGTAACGTGGAAAAAGCTGAAATGTGAGGTTTTAATAACGTTAGCGTTCTGACACGTGTAGCTGTAGACACACGTTTTTGTGTGGTAGTCTTATATTTATATTTTCATTCGCAATATCCAAAAGAACAGCTTCACATTTAAATGATTTTGTCTTTATTCGGATGAAAATGTGGTTATTACAGTAAATATACTATTTGTTTAATATTGTTGATTAAGTTAGAGGTTTGTTTATTTTCAGACCGAATTCTGTGGAAAAAAAATGGAAAGGGAACAAAGTCAGGCACAGAAGCAATACATTCAGGGTTTCTTCAAGATGAACCCATGTCAAAGACGAGTGAAAAGAACCCAGTGCAGTGCAGGTGAGGTCTTTATCGTCTGTTGATTTTTTGTTATTTATAAAAGACAGATGCGTAGTCCAGGCACGTGTGCAGTGCCATTTTTATATTGTCTCACCTGTGTTGGGGCACATGACTTTTCCCATGGGCCCACCCTGACTGGCTCGTGGTCCCCCCTGTGCCACCCCAATAAAAAGATCCTAAAATCACCCCCCTGCTGTTTCCCAAAATTCCAAACTGATGGTAACAATGCTAACCGCTGATAACGATGCTAAAGTAAAAACACTTAAAATAATCGGAGGCATTCAGCCAATCTAAACGACTATTAAGAAAATATGAAGCGTTGCAGTTGACATCTAATATCTGTGTCTGCATTCATGCCTCAGTGAAAAGCACAATTATGGGAAAAACGCTCGCCATATGCCACGTACATGTGCAGAGGGATGAGACTAATTGGTGGAGTGTGGTGAGAGAGTGTGGCCCTAATTGCTCGGTAACGTTTTCGTTGGTCTTTATTAGAGGTGAGCAGTGACTGGAAAAGAGAGAGAGAGAGAGAGAGAGAGAGAGAGAGAGAGAGAGAGAGAGCGAGAAGGGTACAGACAGAGCTGTGGGTTGTTCTTACAGGCAGTCATTTATTTTGGCTTTCATCTATTCCCAGATTGATACGTCTGACTCCTAAATGTCCTCTCTGTGGTCTCACCATGTAAAATATTCAGTCTCACAGGCATCCGTGTGTCTCTTTACCCCAAATGTAGTCGATCACTCGGAACATGTTTTGTCTTTGAAGCTGCTCTTTTAGTTCTGCACTGAAGCTACAACTAATAAAAACCTTGACATAAATAAAATCCGCCTTCAACTGTATCCAGTTACTGAGATTCACTAGGAACTAAACTTCACTCTCTGTGCAGCAGAGGAGAAGATCTGTGGGAACGTGTCCATCTTTCAGCTCTAAACCTGCCCTGGGACCATGATGTTAGATATTTTTTTTCACCTTCACCAGGTAAATAGAAGCACAGCTGAAGTGAAAAATAAACAGTTGTATTCACAATTCTTATGTGGTCCTTATGTCCAACTCAGTGTTTAGGCTCTGGGTTACCGATCAGAAGGTCAGAAGGTTCAAGCCCCGATGTTGCCAGGCTGCCGCTCTTGGGGCCCTTTAGCACGGCCCTTAACCCTCTGTGCTCCAGGGGTGTTGCATCATGGCTGACCACAGTTTAGTAACATCACAGGGAAATGTGAAGAAAGAATTTAACTTTTTTTGTGACAAGTATAAATCACCTTCTGCTCTTCAAAAATGTTCTAGATTTAGAGAGCTCCTGTACACAGCTTTCTTCCAGCCATTCCACAGGCTTCTGATAGGATTTAGATCTTTATTGTGCATCTTCAGATGTCCAACAGAGGTTGTGCAGGGTTTGTGCCAGAACATACTGGTATTTTGAGATATCCATGATTCCCACTAGCACGACCAGACCTCCAGTCCCAGACCACAAGCGTTTGATGATGCCACCACGATGTGAGTATGATTTCCTGTAATTCTTTATGTTTGAGTCATTTTTGTAAAAAAAAGGACCCTAAGCTCTTCACCTATATGTGAGGAAGATGAGGGATTGTATCTCATGCAGGAGGTGAGCAGGACCCTCCAGATGTTCCTGCAGCTACTTTCACGATGCTGTCGTCCCATTTTCAGTGCTCAGATTCTCCATGTTAGAATCAATCGAATTGTGCAGGTTCAAACACACTTCGAAAATGCTTCACAAAGCTCCTCTGCACAGAGCTGTTTGTTCCTTCTGATCTTTATCAATGCCTGGTTATCCCTCGCTTCCTAATGACAGAAGAGTGCAGGGTCACGTCTCCTCTGCTCCGTTTAGTCAGAGTGATTGAGTCTCCTGTTGTCTCAGGTATTTCCTCAGGAGATCAGGCCCTGTTCCCTGAAAAGAGATAAGTGAGCAGTGATGGAGAGATAAAGATGTTAGCAGGAAGACTAAAGTAGGTGAGGTGAAAAAAAAACGAGTGGGAAACGGAGAGAAAGCGAATGTGTGCTGTGGGCGGAAGACTTGTAAGATTTGAAGACATTCATCACACTGACACGATGGAACCTGTTCGGCTAACACCGATGGATCCTACGAGCAGGTGCGGCGATACTACGCGAGTGTGCAAGTTGTTATGATAACACAGATGATCCTGCCATCTGGAAGGTCTCAGGGAATAAGTGAACAAAAAAAGAGATAAAAAAAAACCCTGAAACGGTGTGAATGGTGGAGCTTCTAGATGAGCCACAGAAGTGTCAGAATCAGGATGGAAAACAAGTTCAACAGAAAGAGAGAGTGAGAGAATATTAGGTATGCATTTATTCTACAGGGGTTCAAGAGTCTACACTGAGGTCCACTGTGAGCCAGAAGGATCCAGAACAACATTCTGACACATTCAGTACCTCTGAGACGGTAAAAATAGATTTCTGCAGTGAATCTGTGAAGCGATGGAAGGTAAGATCCGAACTGACAGTCACCGCATCACGGAAAAACCTGCAAACCCATCAGGACACAATGAAATGACGTCCCTGTCCTGACTAGATTCTTCAGGTTCTGGGTTACTGCTTGAAAGGCCGTTGGTTCAGACTCCAGCATGGTGAAGCTCCAGGGCAGCTGTATGAGGTGGTATCAAAAGATTTCGAGACTAGTTTTGTAACATGGCAACAGATAGCAGCACAAGGCTGCATGCACAGTCACAGGGTGCACCGACTTTCATAAGTCAGTGTGGCAAAAGTCATCGTCCTGTGTACATCTGGAGCAGTGCGACTCGTGCGATTCTGACCACATGCTTTACCATGTATCTCGCCAGAAACCTAACCCTAACCCTAACCCTAACCCTGTGCTCATTCGCTAAGGTGAATAGCCAATCTGAGTTTTCTTTCTTGCTGATAAGCTCCGCCTCCTCTTCAACATGCAATATTGCCTGAAAACCTAAAACCGAACGATGCTCGAACCCCCTGACTTTTCCCGTTGCCTCTGGAAAAAACATCCAAAAAAGTGCCTGTCTTTCAAATTCCACTTTCTACAAAACAAACCAACTCCAACTTTCCTCTCAACCAAGTGATAGTTGGTATTGTGCAGGAAAACACACTGCCACAACCACACCGCTCTCCACAGTGCTGCTAACGAGCTGCTAGCGTCCACTTCGCAGGGTGCAGGAAAGCATCTAATTGGAGGATCAGAGTGTTTTGGATTTTTTTCCCATACAATTAAAACATGTTTTTCTTGTGGTGTAAATGGAGCTAGCTTGCGAAAGCTGATTTCTCAAACATAAGATTCAACGATCAGAATAAGAGAAGTCCAGGAACACGACGCCTGAGCGCATCTTATCTTCACATCCAGAAGAACCAGATTTCGTTTCAGAATAACGCCGCAGTTTGTCGAGATTTTTATCCCAAACTCAATTCCATCTTCACTAATAAAAGTGTAATAAAGTGTGTTCTCTGTTCCTGAGAGCGAGATATGAGAGCACAGATGGAGAGGTAAGAAGAGGAAGGTGAGGCGAGGTGCAAAAAAAAAAAAAAAAAGGAAATGAATAAAAAAGTTGTTGTAAGTTAAAGATTAAGATATTTGTTGGATTTTAAATGTGTGTTTAACAACACAAACCCGTATGTAAAAATTATGCTGTCTAGCACATTCGGTTATAAAATGTTAATTTAACTAGCCAACAATAGTACAGTGCAATTTTTTTTTGCGCTGTTAGCATAGCAAATGTCAATAAACTGTTATATAATGTAAACTGATTAGCATTATAGCAGTGGAGTAAACTGGTTTTCGATGCTAAGCAGTGAGATCAAGCTGAAGAAGCCAAAAGGCAGGCTAGCAATGATGATGAGTTCCTAATAGGTTTTTGATTGGCTAATACACTATAGACATGGACATATAAAAAATTAATCTCTAGAAAATTTCTACTAGAAAATTTAGTGGAACATCTTCCCAGAAGCGTGGAGCTTATTTTCCGAAAACATATATAATTCATTAAAGTACAGTATCAAATTAAAACAATTGAGTGACGTGTGAACGCTTAGACGCTTAGACTCGCCAGTGTGGAGATGTGAAAACGTGTCTTCTACAAAATGGCTCCATCACCAGCTTCTCAATAATTGATGTGTATCTGCATTAAAATTCCCACCACAATTCAATCTGACTGACATTTTCTGTCTATCAGTGCCCACATCTTCCCCCTCCAGCTACATCTCCCCTCTGTGTGTGTGTGTGTGTGTGTGTGTGTGTGTGTGTGTGGCGTTAGCATGGGCTCCGGTTTGCTTCTTCTAACTCTGTATTTAAAATTTGATGGCAGTAACATGGTGCATGTGAATAATGAGGACATTATGATTAGCGAGTGCGTATCGATCGCTGTTCTCACGGCTTGTCAATCAGCCTGAGGAATGTGCACTTAAACCCCACTGTTAATGCTAAATGCCCTTGCTTATACCTGCTAGCTTATTAAGCTATTAATATAACGTGGGTAATGGAGTCGGAGAGCAGCGTTTAATCACCTCGGGGCCGATAATTGAAGCTGCTGCACACAGATGCATGTTTCCCTTTAGTCCTTATGGATGGCGGATGTCTGCTATGCTACACTGGGAGCGTTTAGCCAACGTGATGTTATATAAGGGGGTTGGAGCACCGCACAGGACGACCCCAAAAATGCTGAGTTATAACAAATAATGTGTCATGAGATTGGCTTTATTTATAAAGGGATAAAGTAAAAATGTAACATTTTAAAATGTATTATCTATATATATATAAAGCTGAAATACCACTGACTGACTCACTCACTCATCATGAAATCTCAAAAACCACTGAACGGATTGCAATGAAATTTGGAACATACCTTCCTCTTGGGTCTTAGGTGCTCACTAAGAAAGGGTTTTGAAAAATTCGCCCTGGATCGCGGCTAACTCGCGAAAAACGCGATTTCTCACGCATTGTAAATTCTTCGAAATAACATTACGGATCCTAATGAAACTTACTACATTGTTTCTTATTAGATGTTAGATGCACGATAAAAATTATTTTCAAAGTAGTTTGCCCTGTATCGGTACTACAAAGGGGGAGTACGTTATTTGTTGACGTTACGTTCTGATCTCTGATCATCCAGTCCTGCTCAGTGCTTACTGCTTATTGCCATATTGCTTAGCGTTCTGCCTTCTGTAGCGAAGCACGGGTACTTTCAGCTAGTTTTATATATAAGTCCAAAGAGGCCACGTGTTATAATATTGTTTTCACTCTTGTTTTCTCGCTATCACGACTCCATTTTCATGTGATCTTAACATTAAAAACATTGATCAGTACTTCATTTTTTTGTTTTGTATTCGACATAAGAGCATGTTCTAGAAGCAGCATCCATGTCCACGTGTCTGCTGCCGCATACGGTTACGGTTATTATCCATGATGCTGCGATGACGCTAAATACAACGAAAAATGAAGTACTGATCATGAGGAATGTTCCAGATGCAGCATCATGGATAATAACCGTAACCAATTGTGGCAGCGCGGAAACAACGTTTTTTTAAGACGACAGGAAAATGAAGTTGTGATAGTGAGAAAACAAGAAAGGAAACAATATTAGAACTTGTGGCCTCTGAGGACTTCCATGTATATAAAATAAACTACAACATGATGTTAGATTACATCATATTCATGTGTTTATAATATAATCCTTTATAAAATATTCCAACTAAAAACTCCCAAACTTGCTGTCCAAAAAAAAATTCCTAAATATCACAATAATCCAATAAATTTTCCAAGACTGTCCAAATTCCCAAAAGCAATGTCCTGATTTCCCAAACTGTATGTCCAAACTCCAAAAAACTTTGTCTCAGTTTGCTTTGCCAAATAATTGAATAATCAATCGTCGAAAATCACAAACCTTTTGTCCCAAATTCCTGTCCCACTGTCGCTAAAGTTTGAACATCTCATGACCACATTAACTGTAAGAATAAGCTCCACTCTTCTGGGAAGATGTTCCACTGGATTTTGTGGAGATTTATTTATCCACAAATGAAGTGAAGTCCTGATGTAGGTGAGAAGGTGAGGAGGTCTGGGGTGCAGTCAGTGTTCACATTCATTTTTGTTCAATAGTGTTAGAGCTCTATAGCAGGAGATCTTCCACTCCAACCCATGTAAAGCAGATCTTCATGGAGCTGACTTTGTGCACGGGGCATTGTCATGCTGGAACAGGTTTGGATCTCCTGGTTTAAGTGAAGACTGAATTTCGTGCTCCTGCATCCAAAGACTTCCATATGTGTGTACTTTGTGGTGACTCTTCACGGCGTGTGGGTGTGTGGTTAGTGATGTGTGAAGTAGAACAGAAAGTTTGGAGGAAACTCCTCCACCTTGGGGAAAGCACTGCGTCCTATTTACATTATGGATATGAGTTTGCGTTCCCCCTGTGCTCACCAAGCAGAATCTTAAAACTCTCTCAAGCAGATGAGGGGAAAAAAAAAAGCGAAGGAAGCTTCTTCTCCCTGCAGTAATTTGAGCCAGTGTCTTGACTCGCAGGAGCCGTTTCAAAGGCTTCCTTCCCACGCAGGAAGTTCATGAAGTATTCATGGCGGTGACGGAGCGAAAAAAAGCAGCATAATGAAGTTGTGACCGGGCCAAATGAGTATCCGAGGGCACATCGCGCGAGCGGCAATATTCGGTATAATGAGACTGCTTTCCCTCCCTGAAGCACACATCCTGAGCTTCGGAGAGACGTGGCGCTGGGAGAGCATCCAGCACACGTGACCTCTCTTCCATAGCTAATGCTTAAAACATCATGAGATATGAAAAAATCTCACTCCACACACCGGCTAACGCATACTAATCCCCCTGTTAAATAAAAAGCACCATAAATAATCAACGAATAGGCGTGACATCCAATATAAATCCAAGTCTTTAGGGGTAAAATATGTATTTCTAATACGTACGATTGTTTATTAAAGGCGCAGGCTGCGTCTTTTCCTTTAAAGGTGCGGTAAGCAATTTCTGAGACTTGCTAATAGTTTCTCTAGCAAGCCAACAGGAGATCTCCATCCGCTCAGGCCGTACAGTACGATGAAGATCGATCTGTGATTGACCTGCTTATATCATCAGTCAGCACCATTTTACAGAAACGTGGTCCATAAACACATTTCTCCACGTGTCCAATATGTAAAGAGAAATAGAATAAATAAAAAATGAATAAAAACATAAAGTTCTAAAGTATAAAGTATAATCACAGACCACACCCCTCACCCCAACCATGGACTCTTCACCCTTCTCCCATCGGGCAGAAGCTTCAGGTGCGTCAGAGACACAAACAGACTGAAGAATTGCTTTTTTCCTGACACGTTTATCCTCTGCACAACTTATTACCTGCTGCATCTTCTGTACATTATTCACTCTGTACATATTCATCACACTGCTATTTATTATAAATAGGCCACTTATCCACACCTGGTTAGATGATACATGCATTTCGCTGGCTCTGTACATGTATCGTGCACAACGACAATACAGTTGAATCTAATCTAATCTAATCTAATCTACTGTGTAGTGTATCAGACCAATCACATCATTCTTACAGTGTAGCAAAATCCAGATGCTTTGAACCTCATTGATGCACAAAGCCAACCCCCCCACCCCCAAAAGAAAACCACGCCCACTTACCTGAACACCATCTCCATATTGAACACTATTTATCCTGGACAAACCTGAAAGAAATATGTATTTTTGGTATTAGGGCATAATTTCGAAGGAAACTCCTGGAGTTGAATGGAAGAATAACACCATGCTGTAGGTAAAAGGGGGCGGGGTCTTTTGTTCATTGGTCACTTTGATGACTGAAGTTACTGATCATTTGTTCACCTTTAACCTGCCATTAAGGCTCATTAACGCGCTGTTGTGTTACATGATCAAGTGTGGACTATGTCTTTTGTCTAAAAATGTCTTTCCTCGATGTCTAGTCTCACGTCCCGGCACCATATTCGCATCCGGAGTTCGATTCTGTTCAAGTGCCCTTACACAAGGTAAGTGTCATTACAGCCCCAAAGGAAGCCATCTAACACGGCTGATGGGCTTTTAATATCACTAAACACAGCTTAATGGGCTTTCAATATCGCTCGCTAAGGTCAGGCCTGAGTTTTAAACGTTATACAGGAGGATAAAGTGAGGCTGAGAGCTGATGAATGGAGACATTAAAAACCTCAGTGTGGGAATCCTGCAGGAGAAGCACTCTTAACGTCCTTCAGCTCAGTGAGAGAGGAGGAATTTCCACTCGTTCAGCACGGGACACTCG
Organism: Silurus glanis; assembly: GCA_014706435.1. NCBI lineage: Eukaryota > Metazoa > Chordata > Actinopteri > Siluriformes > Siluridae > Silurus > Silurus glanis. The sequence continues at coordinate 38,533 of JAAIIK010000221.1, forward strand.
GGCTAGCTTCACGCCAGCTCTCATTTATTACCGTTACTACGCTACCTGTTTACTCCTACTGCTACAAATCACTCAGCATTTCTGTAAACCATCCAGGTGTGTGTTTTATTTCTCTTAAAACTACGAGGTGGTATCAAAAAGCTTCTAGTGTGCTCCTCGAACAACTCGTTGCAGCGACGCCGTACATCGAACGTACGTCTCTGTGGTACGTCTCTATCAATTTCACGTTTGCTCTTTGTTCTAACTCGCTGTCCGTGATTAAATCGCAGCTGTGGTTTTTTATCCATTTATAGATACATTTCGCGTTGTAGACCGTCTGTGGAACGAGGTTACACTATAGCACAACAGCCTCTTTTTATTCTTTCTTTCTTAAAGTTATTGATGAAAAATAAAGGCACCTTGTTTCATCGTGTGACTGAGAAACCTTAAAGGAAGCATAAACTCCTCAGTCCTTCTCCGACACTGGAGACTCCTTCCATAAATGTTAACGCCTCTTTACAGAAAACTTGCACAGAGCATCTGCTGTATATGTCCCTATGGACAAGCGGTTGCTATAGAAACCACAACACATAAAAAAAACGAGCACATTAATATACAGTAAACCTGCACTACTGTCAGAGTTGCTGTTTTAGAGAATTAATCACTAATTTCTGACCAATCACAATCCAACATAAAGAGAAACACGTCTCTGTGCCGCAGCTCATCATTTGGTTAATTAGTGCCGCGTTGGTCCTGATCCGGTCCCTATTCACTTGTCGTATTGTCCGCGCCATCTG
>JAAIIK010000221.1:48215-60268 GCA_014706435.1 Silurus glanis
TTCCCCTGTTCCCTCACTTCTCCCAGTTTCCATCTCTATATATTTATGTTCCTGCTGTAGAAAGTCGGAGAGTTGATATTTAAGGCTCTGACACACTGACAAATGTCAAATACGATGGAATAATTCGATAAAGGTTCCAGTTTCTGCTTTAAATGCCGCCATTGTTGGTGCAGTGACAGTGAAGTGGAAAATGCAGTAATGGGAGAAATAATCACTTCACACTGAGGAAAGCAGCGCTCCGGCTCTGAGACCAGACGAGACGAGACGAGACGAGACGGCGTTTATAACGGGAAAAGAGCTCCTGAAAATAAGGTCACACTGGTCACTGTGTTTCCATTCTGTACTGTTACAACATTCTCGCTCTAGTGTGTGTGTGTGTGTGTGTGTGTGTGTGTGTGTGTGTGTGTGTGTCTTTGACTTTGACAGTGCTGTCACGGTGAAGTGATGAGACAATCCAACTCCCTGTGAGAGCTTTTGTCCGGCTGCAGGATGACGGACAGACGTCTGATTTATCCTTCATCACGTGTCGAAGCGAAATGTCTAATTTATGACGTCCATGTAGTTTTGGTTCTCTTAAGGAAACCTAACAGAGATGTGCACCAGGATCAGGGATCTCACAGGAACCCAAGGAAAACATGGAAGCTGAGTTCCCTTAGGACTCTGGAGTTTGAAATGTTTAGTGAAGTCTGTAAGCTGAACCCTGGTCTTCTTGAAACATCTTTACCCCAACACGATACAATGACTAACCCTGGATTGGTCCACCACAATCCATCTTTATGATTTAAAGCTCCGTTCTGGTCTGTGAAAGAGATGGAGAACCCGAGAACCCGAGAACTGTTTCGGATAAATTGTACAAGAAGGTTCATCATTACTTGGAGGCTTTCATCACTCTGACATGAAAAAGGGCACGTGAATGAAGGAGAAAAACACGAAGCTGTACGTTCATGCTCAGATTTGTGGTGTGAGAGCTTCATGGAAAACTCCTGTCTTACACGGGAAATAATGTTATAATCACCAGGATAAGTCCAAAAGCTGGAGTGGATGAGATTGAGTTAATACTTAAGAGCTATAAGGGAAGTCAAGGTCAAGTCAAGGTTAAGGCCAGATCCATTTTAAGCCTTTAGCCCAGGGGACACCAAACTATGTCCTCCCCCCACATATGGAACGGCTTTCTAAACAATGCCAGGACATATTTTGGAGATGTCATTTTAAATCTATGTTTTACTCATATATCTGTTTTACTCATATATCTGTTTTACTCATATATCTGTTTTACTCATATATCTGTTTTACTCATATATCATATATAGTAACGTTTGGCTTTCAAACTAAAATGTCCTCTAGTTATAATAGAGGTCGAGATAGTTGATAGCTGATCGCTGGAATTATCGGCTATCAGGAAAAATCCACAGCGATAGTTTTTCCGGCTTCTGCTCTGCCGTCATTACGAGAGCGGCCTCTAGAGGGAAATCACTGACATCACATGCTGTTTGTTTTTACACGTGAGACTGCGCAGCGCACGGAGAGCGCTATATTATATTTATTATTTATAATTTATTAATTACATCATTATATTTATTAAAGAATATATTCATATTTAATTCCTTTAGCACATTTTCATGATTCGGTACTGTTTTTTATTTCTTTATTTTAGTAATAAAGTTCAGTAGTGTGATGTTTTGTTTGTTTTTTCATCCAGTATCCATTTTTTGTAACTATTGGTTGGTTAATCGGTCATCAGCGAGAACGATCCAGACCCAGCTATCGATATCATATCAGTAAAATCCACTATCCCTCCACCTCTAATTATTAACATATATTCATTATTTATTAGATTCACCCACCAACCACATGCATATGCATAAGTTTGTAAATGTTCGGATTTCAGTAACAATGAAAATGAAAACAAATGTTCTTTTAATATAATAAAATGTGAACAGTCATTTTTTTGTATGGTGAAGATAATAAACTAATCCAGCATTAGGAGGTAAAAAAAATCATTTAAAATCCTAATAAAATCTCCACAGTAGTGCTGGTGGTCACTCCGGCCCGTGGCGTTAGACCATGTCCTCCAGCCCGAGAGGAAACATCATGTGGCCCTCACAGAGAAAAGCCCTGATTTATCTGAACACGTCTTCTGACCTTCACAGGTTTGTGAAAGAAAGAACAAATGAACCAAAATTGTGCAGGAACTGTGTAAAGTGTTTTATTATACACACAGTATAAAATCACACAGTATGAGGTGTTAAAACTTCACAGAGATGAGTGCAAAAGTTTGTGCACCCTCGTCATACATAGCAAGAGATTTGATTTCCGTTGTGCATTTTGCATTACAGGCAGCAGAAAATGGGTCAAAGATTGAATTCGAAACATCAGAAAGATAAACCGGGTCAAGAGTCAAGTCTTATTGAAGTCTGATTACAATAATCCATCAGACCGACATCAGGATGAAGCCTCGCTCTCTCTCTCTCTTTCGCTCTCTCTCTCTCTCTCTCTCTCTCGATGTGGTTCATCTGCAAGCCGAAACGACGTGTTGAGAATGTTCAGCGTATTGCAGACAGACGTGATCATCAAAAGTAAATCCTGTTCGAGCTCAACAGTCTGGGAAAAGGTCAGAATCGGGGATGAAGCGAAATGGCGAAGAGAGAGCTGCATCTCAACTAATCCTCTGAGCGGATTTAAAACACCAGCTTGTTATGTTACAAAGAAACATATAGCTGATGAAGATAATGAAGATGATGAAGTTCCAGCCTCAACTCGGATTGTTACATTTACATTTACATTTGAGGCATTTAGCAGACGCCCTTATCCAGAGCGACGTACAAAAGTGCCCTCATTCCACACGTTAAATAAAACATCTCCTTACAAAAACAAACAAACGATATGAACAGATAAAAGACATTTGTGTAAGAACGTGTTGGAAATCTGAGCTGAACAGTTTGTCTCTGCATGTTGTGGAATTTTCTGGATAAGTCCACGAGCGTAGGAGGGATTTCAACATCGATTCGGTCTCTAAACATATCATTACAAGCCTCAGTACTTAAAGATGAGCACCCCCTGCTGTCTGGGAGAGAGTCTCTCAGGTTCAAATGTTATTTTAAACAACTGACAAGGGGTGTTTAAGTTAAACCAGGAGTGGAAACTGCATTGATTTTTTTCGACATAATCCCCTGTTTCATTTGTACACTTATAACAGCATTTAACTAACGCCTGGAAAGATTCAGATTGAAGATTTGTCAGTACACCTGAGCCATCCATCCGTGCTGAAATGCTCACCTACGAGGAACTCTAATGGTCCAAAAAGGGTGAACCTCAGTGCAGACTTCACTTCCTTTTTGTCGGTCAGAAGCAGAAAATTGTCTTGGTACCTGGTGTGTGCTTTTCGAAAAAATGCAAATGCTCTTCACCGTTCCCACAGAAAGATTCGTCTCTTGTGCAATTTCATGACAGGTTATGCGTGGATTATCCAGACCAGGAAAGTCCTGGTTTGACTTGAACACTCATTGTATTATTATAATGCCTTGTTTCTCATTGCTGAACTTCACGCCTGTGTCGGCTAAACCTGCCTGATCCTGCACATTGTCAGCTTATCGCTGCTGGAAAATGATGTGATGAACGTTTCCAGAGAAATTTCCCACATGTTGTCGTGAGCATTCTGTTATTCCATTAGATTTTTGTACTCGGAGTGGGTGGGGCTTACTTACTTTTGCCTGTCAATCACAGCAACACTATCCAATCATGGCCAAAGATGAACATGTGTATGCTACTCCAGCCTGTGATGCAGCAGTCCAAAAAGGTTTGGTCGTCTGTCTTCATGATTTATAGAAGATACCATGTGGTAGCCTTCACCCTCTCTGATCGGTAGCTGTGGATATAGTGAAGGGAAAGTTGATGGGCAAACCGAGACATTGAAGGGTGCCAATACTTTGTGCAGTCTAATACAGTGAGATGGTTAGTGATGTTTATGGGACAGATGGTAGTCAGTGTGATAACGGGGAAAGAGTGGAACTAGCAGTGGAACAGGAAGAAAAACAGGAAGTCCACAGCAAGTCCAGTGTCTTTATTCTGTTAAAACTCCAGAAAGTTATTTGAGGTCAGATTTGAGCAGGTCCTGCCAGCGTGGTGAAGATACTGAGCTCTCGGAAATGTCGGTGAACTGAATATAAATTGGCATGTGGGTAAAAAAGTAGTGACAGACGAGGGATGGAGAAAAGATGGAGCTATTGTGAGGCTTCAGAGGTGCAGGAGAGAATATCTCTTTCACCATTTAAAGTCCACATCATTATACTTCTCCTGCATCACAGAGAGTTCCTCCGAGTTCCTCTCTTTTTCAGTCAGATATTGTTATGGAAATGGATCTGCTTTAACGCAAACGCTGAGTAACCTCAACGTCTCAGACCAAGCAACTAACAGCTCCGGTGTCTCAGAAACCCAGAGTTTGTTTGTAAATTTGGCGCTAATTGTCAGGCTAGCTCCAACATCAGTTTCCTAAAACATGTCTCCCGTAGTTCTTAATTAGCCGTCTAGACATGTTCATCCGAAACCTCGTCTCGATCAACCGTCCGCGTAGCATCCTTTCACCACACGTGCATCCTCACATCGCAAATATAACACCAACAGATACAGAAGAGAACGTGATGATAATCTTCACTCCGACAGAAGGAAATTAAAGAATGTCAGCATGGGGATGGATTCAATTAATTTGACCACAGCGATGCAACTGATGAGCTCACAGGTGAAAAAACAGATGCCGAGCAATTTAGCGACGACTAACAGAGGAGCGAAGACGATCAGAGATTAGTTTTTAATCCGCAATGGCTGGAACAATTGGGTGAAAAAAAAAAGGGGGGGGGGGGGTGTTAGGTTTTTCCTGAATACAATTGGCTTTTCAGAGAATTAACACTTGACTAGGCCCCGCCCACTGAACAATTGCTGACCAATCACAGTACAAAAGATCTAACAAATGATTTATGCGCATCAGAAACCAGATTTCTAAAATGTTTTAAAGCAAAAGTGGCATTTCTTTACTTTATTTCCTGAATCTCTGCTACACGATTTGATTAGAAGAATTTCAGAGGAAATAACGAGTGGGTGGGACTTAAAAAATAAAGCTGGACTATAAACAAACAAAGAAATAAAATAAAGAGATAAAATAATACAAAATATAAACTGAATTTAAAGACAGCAACTAGTACGGTGTGTTATTGGTAAAAAAAAAAAAAAGGGGGGGGGGGGGGGTCACATTTAATTAAGCAAATGGATTAAATTTACAAAAAAAATTCCAAAATATATAAAAAATGACTGTTGGTTGTTATTTGTCCAAAAAATACATTTGGTCATTTTTAGTCTTTCATGGCAAATGGATGAAAAATACTAAAAAGGACAAAACATTTATCATTTATTTATACTTATTTTAATAAGCTATTAATATAATTGACATCTCAGATGATGAATCTTAATTTCTGAATAAAAATGATAATATTTTAATGTTTACCAGTTAAAGATGCAGAACGATTACAGGGTTGCTATGTTACAGTGATCTTGACTAGCTGCTAGCATGAAGCCAACTGTATTTTGAGCTTCTGTTGAGCTCAAAATCCGTCACCGCAGGAGCTTTCTGTCTATTTTTCAAGCTTTTTTCTAAACGATTCTTGATTAATTTTTTTAATCTCCAGCAGCGACGCTTCAAAGTCCCGCTAGCGTTAATTATTTTTTCCCTTTTGTGTGGCTCTTCAGAGAAAAAAAAAACGAAACCATAATCTCTTTATTCTGTGGATTTACTTTACCGACTCGTCTACGCTTCATCAAATCATTTCGGGTTTGTTCTTTTCTCTCTATTTTTTCTCGGAAAGACTCTTGAGAGAGTTGGTGTGGGACTCGGGGGACTCGGGGGACTCGCGCTACAGTCGCACCGCTACACACACAGTGTTATTTCACAGCAGATAAGCATTTCCAATTTTTCTGTCGTCCCTCGATAATGAATCCTCGAGCAGGATCCCAAAAAAGAAGAAGAAGAAGAAGAAGAAGAAGAAGAAGATGAGAAGCGTGTTGTTTTGTCTCTGTCACTTTGTCTTGTGGCAGAAAAAACAAGTGCTTTGTTTAATATCCTCCTGGGACCTGAAATAAAACTAAAATCCAATTTTTAATAAAAAAAAAAAAAACAATTATTATTCAAAGAAACAGTAAAAAATAAAAATCATTAATGCACACTAAAGTCAAATTAATTTTAATTGAAAAAGTAAATAAATGTTTAAAAAATTGTTTTAATTGAAACAACAACCCCCCCCCCCCCACTAAGTGTGTAATTGCCCCTAGTGTGGGTGAAAATAAAAGAAAGCTTTAAACCCTTAAAGTGTTGATTCAATTAAATAAATAACCATAAAAGGCTTTTCTTCTTGCTTGTTGTTCTCAGGATCTCGAGTGGAAACGCAAAATTCAATTTCATTTGGTCACTCGGGATTTTCTCCAAACTCCGCTTCCTGACTCAGCTGTGTGTGTGTGTGTGGAGCAGTTAATCAGAACACACACACACACACACGCAATAAATACCCCCCCATTGGATCCTGGCCTTTAAACTTTAGAATGGATTTCTCCATACAGTGTTATTTGTGAGTGAACCATAAAAACCTGCATTTTGAAACATCAATAAATCTACAAAAAAAAGATAATAAATAAAATAATTTATTAATTAATAAATAATAAAATAATTTATTTATTTAATGAATTTAAAACATGTATAATATTTATAGAATCCTTTTCCGCCATATTACTTTTAGAATAACCAAAGTTTAATGTACAAACAAATAAAACAATTTTATATTGGAAACTAAATAAACCAACAAAAAAGAAATTTATGTTTATGAACAATTATATTAAATCATATTATAAATTGATTCACTATATATTTTTATGTCAAATCTTCGAGATACGACATCATATATTTTGCATGCGCTGTAATTTATACTCTATATTTTTGTTATCCGAGTATTTAGAGTACGGTCCATAAATATTCAGACACCCTGGAGTTGTTGTTATTCACCGGTCTGCTGCAGTGCACTGGATTTAAAACTAAATAATGACTTACTTAGAACTTCCTCCAGTAGGTGGGCGTGTCTGTGTCAGAGGTCTAAAATCAAGAGAAGACCTCACCAGAGTAAATACAGCGGTGTAACAACAAGATGTTCACCACCAATAAGCTGTAAAATTAAGAAGAACAGAGTAGACATTGCTAAAAATACAAAGGAGATGGAGAAGGCAAGGAACTGCTCATGATCCTAAGTGTACCACCTCGTCTAATGGCTTGAGGATGTACGGCTGCCAGGGGAACCAGATCGCTCATATTTATTAATATCATCTGGTGGATTTAATCTGCTCACGTTAACGTTCTGACTATGTAGACCCTCAGGCTGAAGTTAAAACACAACCAGGAATTGTATTCATGTAAAGAGGTGGAATGTTCTGCAGCAGTGATCTTCCTTACCATTGTACTTCATGTTCCCTTTTTTTTCCCGGTCACGACCCTCTTGATTCACGCGAGCCATGTCTCTGTAGCGGAACGTAAAGCGCTAAGAAAAACACAGAGGGAAGAAAAGACGAAGACGAGGTGGAGGTGCGAGAGGTGACGAGCGTGATGCAGTTACACATGAGCTTTGATTTATGGAGTCATTGTTCAGCCTGTCAGAGCTCCTCTCCCTCCAGGCAAAAATAACAAGTACCTGACGACCTGCTGCTTAGCATAACACACTGTCCTTACTGATGTTCACACACACACACACACACACACGAGTTGGGTCAATTCTATTTATGCTCTGGTTCCAAGATAATAAAAAAAAAAAAAAGTCTCTATTATTACACGCACCGTCAGTTTTAGCACGTTTCCAACATTCCAGCACGTGTTCGCCACATGTCCCCGCCACATTGAACACATGTCCTAACACGTGTTTCTTCTGAGTAATTACTTCTCCTATGTCACTCTGTCCTACAACATTTAGCATGTTTTCTAGCAGGTATGAGATCATATCAGGTCTTCTAGTGTGTCTCAGTATATTTAGCATGAATCTTAGCATGCCTCTTGATTACGCAAGCTAGTCCTTTAGCATTCCTTTTATCTGCTAATGTGTGCTGTTCGGGCGGCGTCTGCTAAAGCAGGTTTTGTGTTAGCATTCCGCATTTTCTTTATTGCGAGCAACTTCCCTAGCATATATTTCAACACGTCCACATAATGTGTTATGATGTAGAAAATAGCATGTTTTTATTAGCATATGTTAGCATCTCTTTCCTAGCATATCAGCATGGGTTGTTTAAATGTTTCTGTACATTTAGCATGTCTCCAAGTAGGTGTAAATTAATCTGTTGATTAGCATGTCTTGCATGTGGAGAATGTTACATCCCTTAGCATATTAGTCTTTAATTGCTACCATGTCTTTCTAAATCTACATGCTAGCATAACTCAAGTCTTTTAAAGTAATTAGGTGCTACATGTTTTAGCATATTTGCCCAATTTGGTAGCATTTATTTTTGGAAGTTTGTAACACCTTTTTGTTTAGTATTTAGCGTCTCCTAGTCTTGCATGCTAGCTTGTTTTGTAGCATGTTTTAGGTGATTTTTAGATTCCTAGCATGTCTTTAAATCTCATACTAATGTAAATCATTCCAACACTTGGACTGGTTACTGGAGACAGTTTTCCTCTGAGATGTGGAACTCTCTGAAACCCTGGAGCTGCATGTTTTTAGCTTCCAAAAATACACGACAGCAGCAGAAACAGAAGCAGCAGCAGCAGCAGTAGAAGTAGAAGAAGAAGAAGTGTTCGAGGTCATCAAGCCCAGCGAGCCGGGAGTCACACTGTAAAAAAAAAAAAACACCATCTGTCATTGGGCCGTGTTCCTCGTCCTCCTCCTCCTCGTCCTTCTCCTCGTCCTCCTCCTCCTCCTCTTCGGCGTGTCGTGTGTGGGCTCTTCGGCGAGCTCGAGTCAGTAAACAGAAGTTCAGAGTTGCTGCTCCCAAGCGAGAGTTTGTACGGGTTTGACTCGCGTTCTGATTTAAATTCAGTGCAGAACTCGGAGCGAGAAGCAGCCAACAATACAAACCAATTTGTCTCATGGCATCGCGCCGTACGCTGCTGATTGCAGCTTTCAGAGCTTTAACAGCGTGCCTCGCTTTTCTCCCTGATGCCCAGCGACAACATTTCATTTACGTCTCTGGAGGTGAATTTAAAATCGTGTGTGTGTGTGTGTGTGTGTGTGTGTGTGTGTTAACTCGAAATAAACAAAAATGTCTCAAGGAAACTTTCTGGTCACCTCCGAGTCGAGAGCCGAGTCAAAACAGTGTCAGGATCCAGACGAACCCGAGTAGCGGAACGTGAAAATGATATAATACAGAACACCGTGTTCATCAACCAACTGATGATGTTTCTTAATCGGTCGTCCTCATAACGTGGTTCTATCGGCTGCAGTGTTTGTAGACTGGGGGTCTGGGTTTGTGCTGCCTGGAGGAGAGAGATTCAAAAAACTGGGTCCTCAGAAAAACCTGAACACGTCGAATAAATAGACTCTGAATCGCATTTTCTTATACAAGACAGGAGAACATCAAAAGCTTTCTGAGGTGGTATCAAAACAGACTAATGGTGTAACTGGTGCTGTTCTGACCACGTGATTTACCACGTCTGCGTTTTCATCGCAGACAGCGAAAAGAAAAAAGAGCAAACGTGAAATTCTGGGTGAAACCGAGCAAATCTGCCCGAGAGACGTCTGATATACGTTTGACCCACAGCATTAAGAGGTTGATTTGACTCTGGGATGTGGTCGCTCAGCAGGTACGATTTCTAATCAAAAGGTCATGAGTTCAAATCTCAGCTCCACCAAGCTACCACTGCTGGGCCCTTGAGCATGGCCCTCAAATGCTCAAATAATATAATATAATATAATAATATATAATTGTAAGTCTCTGTGGGAAAATGCTCTCACTCTGAGCCGAGGCTTTTAGGCGAACAAAAGAAAGATTTTTCATTAAATGTAACTATAAATAGATAAAAATGACATTTTTGCTTTTATTGGAAAATAAAAATCCCCAGTAGCAGGTGGCAGAAACTGGAGCTAAAAAGAATCCGGGTTGGACACGTGTGTAACGCGTTGACTCCGCCCCCCTGTTAGCAGGTCTTATAAATTCCATGAATCACTTCAGCTCCAGTAAAAGTTCTCATCTGTATTGGAGTTGCTCAGACGTTTCCTGGAGACACGAGCTGTATTATGTTAAACAGGAGGATCTGGACTCCTTGTTTTATTTTTGCCCAAAGGAAAAAAAAGTCATTTTGTCAGGCAGAACACAGCATCCATCAATCAAACGTCGTCTGTAATCGGATCAGTCTGTCCGCACTCTGTTCCCGCCCAGGAAAATCCGCCTGTTGTCTCTAAAACATGAAGCCACTCGAGCATGCAGGATCTGATTTAATTCTGCAGGCATGAATTTCAATCACAGGCATGTGAGGACTCCGTGTGCATGTGCTTGTCAACAGGGTTATTAAATTAGCCTGAGCGATGCTTCGTCATCTTCGCTGATGTAAACAGATGTATTGAAAATCCAGAGGAACATGTTGAGGATCAGAAGTCTCCAGAGATAAAATCTTAAATAATACCTTTCACTCCCAATCAAAGAAATCTTTATTTATGAATCTGCCTTCGTGATTTAATATTTACAAATGGTGAAGTGTAACACGTGTCTCATGGACTCATTTATCCTAATGACTCGTCTCTCTGACATGAACATAAACAATCGTCCCAAAAATCGAATCATGCCACTGCAGTTTAGAGAAGAAGCTCAGCGAGAGAAACGGAAGCTGCTGGCTTTTAATCGTAGCTGAAAACTGACTGTGACTGTATGAAAAGTAAAACACAGTCAGTTTTATTTCTGCTGAGAAGATGAGATGTGGTTAGTGTTCGGTTTTACCCTTCAGAGGAAGAAATCTCACAGTCCAGAATGAAAGTTCTGAAAGCTCTATACGTTCTGTATCTGCTCCACAAGTGGCCTGCTCAAGTCTCCTCCATCCCTGCTGAACACCTGCCCCAAGACTTTCCAACCGCCAAACATGTTCCAAATCTGCCCATAGACTTTAGACCCTCTAATGTTCCTTCACACCTTCAGACCTCTGCAGCCCTGCTTAAAACCTCCAGAACACTCCTTCAGCCTTGCTTCCGAACCTGCCTCATTACATCTCCAACCCTGCTCATGACCTTCCCCAATGCTAAACCTGCACTGAGATCCCTCTGAACCTGCTTGAGATGTTTGCCAAACCTCCAGACTTGACCAAACCCCTGGAACCTGGTTTAATAACCTTGCCTCTAATCCTGCTCAGGACATGTTCTGATGACCCTCAACCCCTGCAGAACCAAGCCTTGTGTTTCCTAGTTTTATTCCCTCCATTACAGCCTAAGATGAACCAGGTGAAAAGGTGCTCGTTAAAGAGCACTGGAGGTTTGAATGGGGAGGAGAACGTGAGGGAAACGAGGAGGAGAGAGTTTGTGTTGTTCGTCTGGTAGCTGAGTCACGGCTCTCCCCGATGGACAGATAATTGTTTTGTGAAAGGACTTAAAACATCAGCTTGTCCATCTGAGCACTCTGGAGATTTACTTCCTCCACTCCCTCCCCCTTCTGCCCATCATACCCCCTCACGCCAATCCAATAAGAACAGAATATCAGGATCGCATTAGCGAGAGTCCGAAAGAGCCGCAAATCCGATTGGCGTTTGTTTGGAGGAGAAGCAACAACTGGAAAGTTGAAAGGGATGAAAGATGATCTTCATAAAGACGACGTTTACGACGTTTCATCATCCAATCTTCTGCTCAGAGAAAAACCAAAGGGCCATGACTCGTGTGTGTGTGTGTGTGTGTGTGTGAGTGTGTGTGTGAGTGTGTGTGTGTGTGTGTGTGTGTGTGTGTGTGTGTGTGTCTGTTTTCTCTAAACACATTTAATAATCACAATGCAGAAAGGAAGATGTTGACTACTGACCTGAAAATCTCTCTCTCTCTCTCTCTCTCTCTCTCTCTCTCTCTCTCTCTCTC
>JAAIIK010000221.1:79420-91494 GCA_014706435.1 Silurus glanis
TGTGTGTGTGTGTGTGTGTGTGTGTGTGTGTGTGTGTGTGTGTGTGTGTATGGGCTGTTGAGCCTGAAGACCACCCAGTGTGTGTTCTACACTCGTGCTTTCCGCTGTTTTCTTCCCACTGATGTAAGAAAAAAAAACTATTCCTGAGAAATTTTGCTCAGACTTCACACTCCAAAGAGGTAATGATAATAATAAGAATAATTACTGAACATTCCAAGGAATAATTCCAGAACACTCAAAGAAATAGTTCCAAAACATTTCCAGAATTAATTCCAGAACATTCTGAGGTAAAATTCCAGAATATTCCTCCAATCCCAGAGCATTCCAATTAATAATGAAAACTATTTTAAGTAATAAATCCAGAGCATTCTGAGGGGGGGAACAATTTAGAACATTTCCAGGAATGGTTCCAGAACAATTCCAAATATAATTCCTGAACATTCAAAGAAATCATTCCAAAACATTATGGGGGGAAAAAAATCCAGATTATTCCTGGACATAATTCCAGAACGTTCGCAGGACATTTCCTACAAGTTCATTCAAACCTTTTCTATTAAACTAGCCATCTAGCTACCTGGTTTCTACATTATCATAACACTAATAAATTAAAATGGATATAATTTAGACACCTGATAAAGTGAAGCAACTTTTATCACTTTAATCACTTAATTTTAAAAACAAGTAAACGTGTTAGTTATGAAAAAAGTTCTAGTTAGCATTAACTAGCCAGTTAAAACGCTAACACTCCAGATATATAGGCACTAGCTCACCTGCGGGCTAACACCACTTTAAAATCTAAGAAATTAAAAATGCTAGTTGCTAATATGCTTGAGGGTGAAAAAAAGGAAGAGAAAAGTTCGTAGAAACGTCTCAATTGAGCTAAAGGAGGCTGAACTTTGACCTTTTAGATTTTGTTTATATTTCAATGTTGCTAATTAGCATATCGCAGTGAAGTGCTCTTGCTAACTCTGTAATATTACACACAAAACTCTGGAAAAAGAAGATTCTTCTCTTCTGTTTTTCACAGAGGTATAATTAGCGAGCAGGTCGTTATGGTTTTAATGAAACTGACCTTTGTGTGTGTGTGTGTGTGTGTGTGTGTGTGTGTGTGTGTGTGTGTATGTTGGAGTTGTAAGCTCAGCAGGAGATTATTAAAAGTGTTAAAATCGCGGCTGGTTTTCAGACTTGCGCTAATCAGGTGTATAACTGCTCTCATGATGGTTGAAGATCACAGGAGGGATCGTTCAACCTTCAGGTAACGTCCAGATGACCTTGAACTCTGACAGGAATCTATCTCCCAAAAAGTTTCAGTTGCCAATTAATTTTTTTACAATAAAGGCAACAAACATGATAATTATTAGCTATGTTTTCTATCTGACTAGCCAGATAGCTCCCTACTCTAGCTAGCGAAGGTGCAAACGTTAGCAATTAAAACATTTATGTTGAGTTTTTTTAGCTGATGTATATTTATATTTAGCTGTATATTGTTTTACACAACAGGAAAATATTCAGTGTAAACCTGACTAGCCAGCTAGCTTACAAACAAGTATAATAATCAACCTGCTAGTGGAAGAAATAACAATAACAGACCTAATAAAGATGCTAGGTGCTAGATGTTTCTAAATACACATGTAGTTAGTGCTAATTAGCCAGCTAGCCACCTAACTAGCACACAGATTCATACACGTTTATGCTAATGTTATAACTTTGGATATTTTTTACTAAAAAAGCAGAAAATGTTCACATCCTGCGTTTTATTTACGTCCTGTTCCTGTAGCCCCCCCCACCCGATTGATGTTAGCAACTTGGCTCATCTGTTAGCTTGAACAAAAGTATTGAAACTTTTCAAAGACCTCAGAAATCAGCCCAAGCTTTGTTTTCTCCGAATGAGTCTCTCTCTCTCTCTCTCTCTCTTCCTTCTCTTATCCCTCTCTCCATCTCACTCTCTCTCCCCTCTCACTTTCTCTCTCTCTCTCTCTCTCTCTTCCCTCTCTCCATCTCTCTCTCTCTTCCCTCTCTCTCTCCCTCTCTCTTCCCCCTTACTTTCTCTCTCTCTCTCTCTCTCTCTCTCTCTCTCTCTCTCTCTCTCTCTCTCCCTCTCTTTCTCTCCACAAGAGCAATTAGCAGCCGAACACAGCAGTACGTTAATGCACTCTATTATATAATCATTCTAGGTTTTTTCTCTCCAGTTCCTGCGAGCTCTCAGAACAATTTTTCACTGTTGATTTGCAGGAGCAATATCCCGAGGTCTGCTGACCTTATGGCGAGAAAGAAGAGATGTTCTCCTCTCCTACTTTCTCCTACAGCCAATTTGGCTGTGATTTGAATACCGCACGGCCTCCAGGGGAACGCAGAGGAGCGCCGTTTCAGCGGACCCGTAATAATTATACTTCCTCGTTGCGCTTGTTTCGCCCCAGAATTACGCTGAGTCGTTTACACGGACACGTCGGGAGAGAAATCTCAGTACTACATGAATAATTGATCTCACGTCTGGGACACGGGAGCAGCGCGTAGCGGCGCTTTTATAGCCGAGAAGCGTTCGTGCTGCAGTTACGCTCTTCTGTGCTACATAGGCCTTTTCTCTTTGTGTGAAGAAGCTGACAGTGTGATTCTATAATGAATACACGATCGTAAATCGATGTACCTGGCGGTTTAAACTGTCACTCCAAACGAGTCAATTAGTTTGAATTAGACATGAAACATTCAACTCTTTTTAGTGAGTCATTTCAGTTCGGCTTAAAATGATTGTTTTCAGTTCAATTCGTTTTTATTTGTAGAGCACTTTTAACATTTTAACATGAACATTCCAAAGAGATAAAGAGGTTATAAAGATGGAATGTGTACGTTTAGTGTCTGTTTATCCCTAATGATGGACCCACTGGTGGCTGTGGTGAAGACAAAACTCCCTTAAATGGTCCGAAGAAGAAACCTTGAGAGGAACCAGACTCAAAATGGAACTTCATAGATCTTTAGGCTGTGGATGTGGAACCATCATCATACAGAGTTGTAGGAGAACTCCATCCAGAGGCAGGATGAGAGAGAGAGAGAGAGAGAGAGAGAGAGAGAGAGAAATAAGAATTGTTGTGTATTTGAGTTGTTTTGAGTTGCCTGATTCTGGATATGAATCACATTTATTAATATTTTGGGTTTATTTTATAACTGATTTAATAAATAATGATGATGAAATCTCTTTCTTGCTGAA
Source organism: Silurus glanis (assembly GCA_014706435.1). Classification (NCBI taxonomy): domain Eukaryota; kingdom Metazoa; phylum Chordata; class Actinopteri; order Siluriformes; family Siluridae; genus Silurus; species Silurus glanis. The sequence continues at coordinate 82,623 of JAAIIK010000221.1, forward strand.
TCTCAGCTACGACTGAGAGAATCACTGAGACGTTTGACTTTGAAATTAATCTCAGTTTGAGGAGCACAGGGTGGTGTGGTCTTCATCTGGGAAAAAAAGAAACTGATAAAACAGTGTGTGTGTGTGTGTGTGTGTGTGTGTGTGTGTGTGTGAGAAGCATGTGATTAGCTCGCCCATGTTCTGCAATAAATATCTGAATAATGTAAGAAAAGATCTTACAAGTTTCTCTCTCTCTCTCTCTCTCTCTCTCTCTCTCTCTCTCTCTCTCACTTCTCAGTGTGAAGAAAAATAAACGTGACGGTATCTTTCTTGATGACATCACAGACACCGCATTCATCCCAACGTTTATCATTTAATCCGCAGGTTCTTGTTAAAGTGCTTATTAAAACGTGTTACGGTTTCCATAGCAACTGTTTGCTCACGTGGTCCTTTGTGGGGTAATGAACGAAATTGACACGATACTCAATCCTTGAAATGTAATAGAGATGTAACAGTAGCTGAGTCGCTGTGGTGTAGGAGGAATAAAACACTGCTGTGAATGTATTTGTAGTGTAAGAGGTAAATAAAGAGCTACCTCTGCTGCAGAGGAGACTTTTATTAGAATTACCAGCCTCAAAAAGCACAGATTTACATAAATGCTTCTCAGAGTTCAAGTGGCGTCATATTTCTTCATCCACTGTTCGGAGTGTGTGAGTCAGACCTTCAGGGTCAAATTGCAGCAAAGAAACTGTTACTTCTGAAGAACAACAAGAAGAAGAGACCGTCTTTGTTAGACTTACAGAGGGTGAACCATTCCTGAACGTGTGGTTCTCACTGTGAAGCATGGAGGAGGAGGTGTGATGGTGTGGAGGTGCTTTGCTGGTGACACTGTTAGTGATGTAGTTAAAACTTAACCAGTATGACTTCCACAGCATTCTGCAGAAACATGCAAAAGGAGAAGGTGTGTTCAAACCTCGTAATGACTTGGTGATTGTGATATTAGTAGCTGAAGTTCATCTTTAGAAGAGAGATTTCACTCTGAACGACTCGCCCCGTCAGTGTGACTCAGAGAATCAGTAAATCAGTGACTCAGTGACTCAGTGAGTCAGAGAGTGTAAATGAGTAACAACTCCAGAAGCAGGAAGTCCAGAATAACCAGAGAAACGATAATGACTTTATATGGAAATCGTTTCCTGTTCCACGTCTGATCACACTTTATCTCTAAAACAATCTGGAGAACGTCTGCTGTGTGAATCTGAGACTTACACAGATGAGAGTGTAGAGGAGAGTTCCTCAAAGTGCTTTTGGAGAACTGTTTAAGAACACACACACACACACACACACACACACACACACACACACGTGTAGAAGCAATATAGATGTCGAGTTTATAAATGGCTTCTGCGTGACTCGGAGCAGGACGACATCTGCCCCATCACTGCTCTGAGCTCCTTAAACTCTCAGCTCTGTATTTCACCCTGTGAGCTGAAATCTAATCATCTCTCTGTAACTTCTCCTGAAACACACCAATGTACGAAAAAAAGTACTTCATAAATAAATACAGTCGTCCCTCGATTTATCGCGGTTCGAATCTCAAGCAGAGAATCTACGCATAGGCTACTGTACTGTACTCACTATAAATGTGATTTTTCTTAGAATTTACACAAAATTCATCTCGCTATATTCTTGCAAATGTTTTCTGTGCGTGTTTAAAGATTGCGGGTGGATGTTTTACGGCTTAAACAATTCGTTTTTCACGGTCGGTTTTGCCACGTAACCACCGCGATAAACAGGGGACGACTGTACAGCAAAATTCTATTTATTGAAATAAGGGGATAATCATATTTTTATTGATAAAACTGTGTTAATAAAAAAAAAAAGTTTTACTGTATTTATTAAATAGTTTTAAGCAAATACACAAATAACAAAAAGAAAAATGTCAAAATAAAATGTAAGGAGTTTAAAATAATGTATAATAATATATTATTATTTTAATTATTATGATGAATAAACAGTATGAAATGTAACATATTAAGTACATTTAACAAGAAGTTAAATATCATAATAAATTATGATAATGAAATAAATAAATATTCATTAATAAAAACATTTAAATACATTTTGCACATAAATGAATAAATAAATAAATAAATAAATAAATAAATAAATGTCAGGATAAAAAAAAGACAAAAAATATATATAAATATTTCATAAATAAAATCTTAAAACTCTTACAGTTTTTCTCAGTTGCTAAAACACTAAACTCTATTGTCTGAACCAAATGCTCAGTTGCCTGAACCCACTGATTGAATCGATCACTGTTTTGGCAAAACCATAAGCACTTTTCACCTGTTTAGACACAACTTGCCAACACATTTTCACTGTGATGCTCTCGTGCTGCGTAATGGTGATCACAGGTGACAAAAGTCAAACACAATTAAAGCACAGGTGTCACCACTTGAACACAACAACTCAAAATGAATCACACTTGTGGCTAATGATGTGAGGGAACATATACAGTAAACCAGTTCAGAGAGCACTGGTTTGTGAGACCCTACAATGGATAGAAATCTGAGAGGAAGAGTTCGTGTGAGAGAAGGTCGAGGTGGTCAGCGAAGACAAAGAACAGTAATATCTGATGAAATCAGAGCTACTGTGATTGACCATGTTCTTGTCCATGGTATGAGCATGAGGGAGGCTGGACAAAGGGTACAACCAAACATCAGTAGATTCACTGTGTCCACCATAATCTGAAGATTTAGAGAAGAGAACAGGTAATGACCTTTTTTTGACATTATAGTACAGTATGTAAATGTTGACAGTAATTACTGTATGACAGACTATACACTGTACCACAGTATACTGTAAGTAAATATATGTTTCAGTACATCACTGTACCAATGTACTGTAGTATTGTAATGGAGAGTTGGTCTAACTGTTTGTAGGCCTGGTATTCCATGTATATTTTTTGTAACTCCATGTTCTCTTTTTGTAGAATTGAAAGCCTGCCACATGGGGGTGGGAGGACAGGTATGTTCTCCCCACACCAAGAGATATGATCCGTGAGAACAATGCCATTAAACTGAGTGAAATTCAGCAGAAGATCATTGAGGACCATGTCAATTTTGAGGGTATCATCAGTGTCAGCCTCTCTACTGTTGATCGTGTCCTCAAGCGCAACAGACTGCGCATGAGAACAGCTATACAGAGTGCCCTTTGATCGCAACTCAGACAGAGTCAAAGAGCACAGATTCCAGTATGTACAGGTTGGTTTATATCCAGACACATTCAGTGTTGATTACTCTAAGTAGTGATTTACTGTAGTGGCCTAAATCACTTTTTCCGTATCACTTACAAAACTATATCTATTTCTACAGAGGGTTCTTCAACTGGATGCAATGGAAACACCCCATGAATACGTGTACATGGATGAAGCTGGGTTTAATCTCACCAAAAGGAGAAGGAGAGGCCGTAATGTGATTGGCCATCGGGCCATTGTTGGTGTTTCTGGGCAGCGTGTTGGCAATGTCACATTATGTGCTGCCATCAGCAATCATGGGGTTGTCCACCATCATGCCAACCTGGGGCCCTACAACACTCACCAGCTCCTCATTTTCCTCAATCACACACGAGATGCTCTGTTAGGGCAGCAGGATGAGCATCCCATCTATGTTGTTGTTTGGGACAATGTGAGTTTTCACAGAGTTCTCCAGGTTAGAGAGTGGTTCAATATGAACCAAGGTTTTATCAATCTTTGCCTTCCACCATACTCCCCTTTCCTAAACCCCATTGAGGAATTCTTCTCCTCATGGCGGTGGAAGGTATATGAACGCCAACCTTACACCAGGGTACATCTCCTGCAAGCCATGGGACTTGCCTGTGGTGACATAGGTGTGGAGGCATGCCAAACCTGGATACGGCATGCCAGGGGATTTTTCCCCCGTTGCCTGGCCAGACAAAATGTGGCCTGTGATGTGGATGAAGTCCTGTGGCCTGACCCAGTACGGAGACATGATGCTGTGGCTGAGTAATGCACTTATTTGTATATTTTTGTACTTTATGTTTACATGGGCTTACTGTACACAAGGGGCAAACGCATAAGATTTCTCTTTGTTTTTACAAGTGCTACGTCTACATGCACAAGATTTCTGTTTTGTCTTTTTGTACAAGTGCTAAATGCACAGGGTTTTTTTTGTTTTGCAACATGCATTTAGCCTACAGTGAACACTAAACATTTATTTCTCCAGCTTCATGTCCTGAGCATTGTGTTCTCTATTTTTCTACGTAGTGTTTAGTGACTGTTCCGTAGTGATTTTAATTTTGATTGACTCGGGGCACGATTTGACGACATAGTTCAGTTTTGAGCGCAGATTGAACTGTTTTGAGGTGAAAGTTTGGTTTTGCAAGAAGAGTCTGAGGTTTTGTGAATGTAGCTTGAGAATTGGGTTTTGTGTTCACAGTTTAGAGAGAAGGAGAGCAGCTTTCAAGAAATGTGTCTTAGCAATCGAGAAAAACTGTGAGAAATGAAAAAGACTAAAAAATCATTAAGGATAATGAATGAAAATAAATTGTATACATTTGATTTCTTACATTCTTTTTTTTAAATAAATAACTGTTTAATGGTAATTATATTTGATGATCTTTAAAGGTCCAAGCGAGTGATGAAGAGTTTTATTTCTTCTTTTCTATCACAGCAATAGAGCAATTCATATAACAATGATTTTTATCCATATATAGTTACATTTCATGTTCTATGAAATAACATGGTTCCTATAAGCAGTCGTTTTTTTTTTTCAGCCTCGCTTGATGCCAGACAACTGAAGGTGTTTCTGAAGATGTTCCAGCGTTACAAAGCACTGACACTGGAGACTCCTTCCATAAACGCTACATAAACACACGTGAGAAAACTTCACCACATCAGCGAAAACACGAGTGCATTAATAAAAACCTGCACTACTGCCAGAGCTGCTGTTATAGACAACTATCATCACTTTCTGACCAATCAGAGCGCAGAATTATATCCTGTAATCTGCTTCCTTCACAATGTAAATAAAGTGACCCATTTGTTACAACGCTGAACGTGTGTGTGTGTGTGTGTGTGTGTGTGTGTGTGTGTGTGTGATTTAGGACCCTGTGCTTTGTTAATAACAGACATTGAGAATTTACATTTTAAATTCATAAATTTGTCTCCAATGAGTGAGTCAGAAGTGACTCCCTGAGAAAGAAACCTCAAGAGGAACCAAGCTTAGAAGAGAAACTTCACCTTCAGCACCAGATCATTATTCATTACATCTCCATCACTGTTGAAGTTTTCACTGATGGAAATTTGAGAGTAAATCTCTCCATATTAACTGCAGTCCAAAGCTGTCGTCATGGTTACTAAGTGCTTCATCTCATGTGTCTTCAGGTTGTCCATGTGGAGAACATATTCATCAGCAGCGAGTGGTTTTCTAGGTGATGAGATATTCATCCATCAGGATTCTGCTCATCAACTGTCTGACCTTGAGGGTGTTTTTGACCTTGAATTTTATTTTTGATCTTCATTAAAGCTGTGATTTTCTCTGAGCCTCACACCTGAGATATCCACATGTCTGCAAATGGAGAACTGCATTCTGGGCCATCAAAGAAACCAAAGTAAAAACAAAGCAAATTTCACTGATGGATTATTCCTAAATATATAACACTCTTCTTCTTCTTTCGGCTGATCCCATTAGGGGTCTCCACAGTGGATCATCTCAGAGCAGTAGGATTCAGGTGTGGTGACTGGGCAGGTGGTTCCCTGAGAGACATCACTCTAGACGTCTGTCAGCTCTTTAAATAACTCTTACAGAACTCAGACGTGCGCTTCGGCTCATCGTCTTGTTGTACGGTGAAGTGACTTCCAATGAGCAGCAGTCCAGACGGAACTGCGTGGTGGTGAAGTGTGGAATGGAGACATGTTGGTTCTGGATTCCTGTCACATTCCAGAATCTTCACTGCTCCAAAACAACTCCAATCCATTAAACTTCTACCTCCATGTGTGAGTGTGGGGGAGAGGGAGTCTCATCACATCTTCTCTCCTGTTCTCCATCTTACACAAGTTCTTCTGTTAGGGACAAAAATGTCCCATTTGGACAAGTTCTTTCACTCTGCGTTTTTACTTTTTATTACTCCTCAACTGAGTTTGCTGCATAGAAACAAGAGGAACATGCAGGTGTCTCAAAAACCATAAAAGCCTCCACACTTTTCTGTACATCTTGTCATTAGAAACGATATTTCAACACTGCTGTGGCAAAACAAATCCAGGCTTTGATTGGGAACTGAAGAACATCTTTCTTCGATGGTATTAAAAAGATGTATTTTTCACCAGTTCTACCGTTAGAAGCTGGAACATCTTCAGCGCTGTGACCCTGATCCTCATCAGAGTTCAAACTGTAGCAGGAAGCTGTAATTGGCTATTTAACTGCGTATCTAAACGCACCTCAGTCCACATGTTTCTCTTTCATGAAAGTTTTTATTTATGTTCCAAACACAAAAACGACGAGCTCAAGGTTCTTCAAGGAGCCTTCAGGAGCTTAGGTAACGAACGGCTGAAGGACCGGAGCGCACAGAGAGGAGAGAAAAGCTTCAGAACACGTATTGATGTTTTTTTTATACGTCTTTGAGATGATCGCTCTAATTCCGACTCCTCTAACCAAAACACCGTTAATAATTCACAAGCGGGATTTGCAAAGACCACCTGTAAATAAATACCCCCTCCACAGCAACCCCCAACCCCCCACAGCACTCCGTGCATAAGTGAACATCTTGTTCCCTCTTCCGAGTTTTCTCCCTCTCATGGCTTGGTTCCACAGTGTCAGACGTTCACACGTTGCCTTCCTGTTCGCTGGTCCTTCAGATCGATAGGCTGCTGACAGTTTAATGGCCTGAGCGCTGTGTAATCTCTACGGAGCTCTAATGTTTCGCAATGAAACGCGATTACGCTGACCGCGAACCCGAGCATCTGCACTTCACTCCTCCATTAGCAAAGTCTCCACCAAGACCAGACTGCCTCGTGATGGCCACACGCTTTCTGACTAGCACACCAGGGTCCAAATAGTCTGACCTCACTCCCGAGAACTTGCTATGGAGAATCGTGAATCATCCCGTGTGAATCGACTCTTCGTTCGTGACTCTTCATGTGAGCTCTGAGAATGGTCTAGATCTTTTAGATCTTCTTTATCAGTTATCAGGATAAATATCGGTCATTTTACACAAAGCAGATCTCAGGATCATGTTCATGTTCATACAAACCACGAAGAACTCTTTGTTTTGTCTGATCTGAAATCATTGACTCTGAACAACCTGAAGAGCTGTGGAGAACCGAGCCCAGCCAAACCGAACCCCACCCCAAATCCGGCCCAGTGCTTCCTCTCTTTCTCTCTGTATCAGTGGGTGGGTTGCATCAGGAAGGACATCTGTGCCAAACATCTGGATCGTGATGATGTCATGCTGTGACCCCTGACAGGAGCAGGTTCTGGTGAGAGAAGAACATCAGTGCTGTAAGGGCATGTTCTTCTTACTGAAGGAGCGACGCAAAGACCCAGACGAGACGAGACGAGAGAAAGAACAAACCAACTCCTTTTCTACTGAGAGTCAGGACAAGGTGATGGCTGGAGGCGTAGTGTGAAGAGAACCGGATGAAAGAAGCGTGAACCTTGGAGGAGAGTTTTATTTATATAGTGTATGAATAGAGTGAATATGGAGAAAGAGAGCGAGAGAAAAAGAAGGAACTCAGAGAGCAGAGCTGGAGAGAGAGGGAGAGAGTGTGTGTGTGTGTGTGTGTGTGTGTGTGTGGGGAGGAGGAATCTCTACTTCTCTTTCTTCTTCTTCTCTTGATAGTTTGGTCTTATTCCTTCTTAGCTGCCAGTCAGAACTGTTGAGATGATCAGCAGCCTCCTGGGTGATCAGTCCTTTAGGTTCTCCCTGGGTTCTCTGTGGGTTCTCCCTGGGTTTTCTGTGCCATTCATTAACAAGACTCACTTCGTGTACATTTCTGTCCAAGCTGATATTAGTGTAGGACCATAAGGAATAATTATTGGGCAATATCATACTTTTTATCCATTTATAGTTACATTTCATGTCAGTGGAAAATAGTTCATTCCTGTTCCCACCTACATTATAGCAGCTATAAACACTCGTTCCCTCACCACTCTCTTTTAAAGTAAAGAACTGTCGCTTCAGCGGTTACTATAGAAACCATAATGAGTGCATCATAGACCATTAATTAACATCTGCCGACTCTGTGAAGGACGTGGTGGAAGAACACTGAAAGCTTGTTAGAACTTTAAACTGGAACTTATGCTAATCATTATTGTAGCTTTCAGTTCCCCAGTCGCTCCCAGCGCTCACTCTTTCCTCAACACATCCGATAAACACCATGATTTCCTCTTTTCTTCATGTTTTTTAACTCTTCTATTTTTCTCCTTTATCTGCCCTTGCGAGAAAGTTAGCAATTTCCTTCCTCTGCTAGTTTGGAGACGCTCGGTTCCCTGGAGTTCTCAGTGATAAATGACACGTCCAGCGCTGTTTATCAGGCAGATCTGTTCATCTCACACCTCCTCGCTCTCTTTCTTTCTTTCTCTCTCTTTCTCTTTCTTCCTCTTCTCTATGCCCATAAACAGAGAAAGACGAAGAAAAGTGTAAAGCAAATATTCATCACTGTGGTGTCAGAGACCGGATGTTTAAGACCAAAGTGTTGGAGACCAGAGTGTCGGAAATTGGAGTGTCAAAGATCAGAACATTGAAAACCAGAGCACAGGAGTCAGGAGCTTTGGAGTCTGGAGTGTTGGAGATCAGAGTGTTGGAGATCAAAGTGATGGAGGTCAGAGTGTTGGAGATCGGAGTGTTGGAGATCGGAGTGTTGGAGATCGGA
>JAAIIK010000222.1:0-32160 GCA_014706435.1 Silurus glanis
CGATTTCATAAACATGATAAGAAACAAATAAAATGTTTACTGCATTTTCTATATATTTATTGCAAACTTGAATTTGATAGAACTTAATTAATTAACTGAATACATTTAAGTAACATAAAGTGGGTATAAAGTGCTATACCAGGACTTGATTTAAGGACAGTAACATTTTATCTACGAAGGCAATGTGCCTGATTCTTCACACCTGATTCTACTTTTTTGATCAGTTTCTTATACATTTTACAGGGACCTCCTATTAGGCTGGAATGAAAGGCCTCCTATTAGGCTGGCTACAGATGAAATGGAAGATTACGGTTTTATGAACATTTTAAAGAAATTGTTGTCTGTCATTCAGGGTGCCATCAATTTTCCCAGGTGCACATTGAGTTAAAAAGTTCAAAGCTTTAATAATCCACTGCTATATTCTACAGTAGTGCATGAGTGGCTTTTTTTTATATTAATGTATTCCTACAATGGAGTGAATATTTCTTACATTAGCTTTACATTTGCAGGATTTGGCAAACACGCCCTTATCCCTCAGAACAAATTACAACGATCTCAATTATACAACTGTGCAATAGTTAAGCCTTGAACATGTGTCCAACCGTGATAGCTTGGTGGTGCTGAAATTTGAATGCACAACTGCCTGCTTCAAAGCATAATTCCTTCACCACTGAACTACCATTTCTCATAGCTTTGCCTTAAGTAATAGCGCTCATTAACGTTTTCAGCAAGTTGTGCTAGAGTTCTTCTTGTGTTGCTCATAAATGAGCCTTAGGCACACATGACCCTGTCACCAGTTCACAAGTTGTTCTTTATTGCACTTTTGGTAAGAACAAACTACTGCATACTGGGAACACTTAGGAGGCACTGTGTGAACTTCATGGGGCTATAGGTGACCTGCAGAATGTTTACCCCGACAGACTGTTTATTATCGCCTAAGATTTCAAACATGCAAATCTTAAATCAGTGCTTCCTAAACTTCATTAACATTCCGACTTTGCAACGAGAGGGAAAAACACACTGGATCTTGTTTGAGGTGCAGAACAATGTGGCGACAGAGAAGACCACCCCTCCTCCTAACGACCAGGCGCTCTGTCTAAAAACCACAGAAGTCTGCTAGACCCTACAACATTGCTAGCAGAGTGCTCAAATGTGTGTTCAACATCTCCCTGAGCAGCGCCGTTGTTCCTATTTGCCTCAAGACAACGACCATCATCCCAGTGCCAAAGAAGTCTACAGTCTCCTGCCTCAAAACCAGTGGTGGGAGGTCAGGGCCAGCAAAGCCTTCTCTGCTGGCCTAAACACTATCAGAAGCACTGACCTACATTTACAACCTAAATTCTAATATTAATTACATGAAATTGTATTAATTTATTCCCGACAGTTTATTGTCTTCATTTCGTAACGTTTCTCTTGGCTGCACTGCTTCCAGTACGTGTATGTGGATGTTAGATTTTTTGTCCAATCAGATTTCAGCCTCTATGCGCTGTTATGTCAATCTAATCTGCCCAGGGCCTTCTAAGTCTGTAGTGCTGGCCTTTTTACCTTAGAGAATATTAGCAATGGGTCTGAACTTCCTGACTGTGAGATCCCCAGCACCACCGCACTGAGTACTGGGGCCCCTTAGGGCTGTGTGCTCAGCCTACTGCTGTTCACTCTGATCTCATGACTGTGTAGCAATGCACAGCTCGATGCAGATCATAATTTTGCAGATGAGCATGATAGGTCTCATCAGCAAGAATGACAAGTCAGCATACAGACAGGAGGTGCAACAGTCAATAACCTGGTGTAGAATCAACAACCCGTCTCTGAACATTGACAAAACTAAAGAGATGGTTGTTGACTTTAGGAGAGCATACTGATGCTGACCACTGCAGACCAGGAACAGCCCACAAGAGCTGCAGTTTTGGAGATTCTCTGACCCAGTCAAACTAACTTAAATCCTTATGCTCGCCCATTTTTCCTGCTTCTAGCACATCAACTTTGAGGACAAAATGTTCACTTGCTGCCCAATATATCCCATCCACTAACAGGTGCCATGATGACGTGATAATCAGTGTTATTCACTTCACTGGTCATAATGTTATAATGTCATAATGTTATGCCTGATCAGTGTATGTGGTGTCTTATGTGCACAAAACACGCCCCTTATTCACAGCTACAATTTCATGTCTAAATTTACATTTGTAAATTCCTGTCCATAAACAGGCACTGATCTCATCCACAATATCATTACTGTTGTTGATGGTTAGTACTTATGTCTTAACTTACAAAACAGAAGGGTTTTTTTTAGAGCCAGTTGCTTTGGAGCCAAAGCTTTCTGTAACCGGAATCAGACAGAAACCATATTGAGGTGGTGATGACATATTTTTGGTCGTCCTTTATTGCATACTGATATGATTTTGAAATTGAAAATTGCATCATGTGATTTACACAGAACTGCAAATCTAGGCCCAAATCTTATGGACATGAAAATGAGGTAGAGCATCCAAAAGTTGTTGTAATTATCAGAATATCCATTGATATTTATATTTCCAGAATAATGTAAAACAATTAAATGTGTGCATCCTAGTAAGCAGTTCAAATTAATGTTTTCTATTCGTAAAGACTGCACCCAAGGGTCTAATCATTTTGGGAGTCACGCAGTTCTATAAAAGCCCAAACACTGGCCATGATGTTTAAGCAGAGATGAGAATGAGGTTCCTGCACACATGGCTTTTATTCACTCAGGTCAGAGCAGCTGATCCGCCTTGTAGCTTACTAGGCTTAGACAATTCTCCTCAACTCAGCAAAGATGGGGATGTACTAATTGGTGGTATATTTTCCTTCCATGACAAATGGGACCAGACAACACACGTCTTTACATCTGGGCCTCGGCAACCAAAATGCATAAGGTGAGGAGACGGTGGGAGTAGAACTCTAACACTGAGATTCAATTCTTATTAAAACACAATGAATTCCTTACATTTTTTCATTATTTGCATCAAATCTGATGCAAACATGTTGCTGCATTACAGCTTATGGAAAGCTTATATTTGGTTTCTTGGTCCTGTAGTTTGAGCCTCCGTGAATTTCAGAATGCACAAACAATGGTATTTGCCATTGAGGAAATCAACAACAGAACCGATATTCTTCCTGGATTCAAATTGGGTTATAAAATCTATGATTCCTGTGGGTCAATAGAAATGACAACAAGAGCATCATTGTCCTTAGTTAACGGTAATGGAGAAAATACATCAATGTCTTGCTCCAAACCTGAAACAGTTCAAGCAATCATAGGACAAACATCCTCTAGCCCCTCTATTGCCATTTCTGCTACTGTGGGACCTTTGCACATACCTGTGGTAAGACCTTGCTTTTTTGAAATTCAAAAATATATATTTTATTATAATTATTGATTTCTAATAAAAAGGATAAGCACAAAGTAAAGTATGATAAGCTTTTTAAATCTGTTTTCAGGTCAGTCACTTTGCAACATGTGCATGCCTAAGTGACAAAAAGAAATATCCATCTTTCTTCAGAACTGTTTCCAGTGATTATTACCAGAGCAGAGCTTTGGCTAAGTTAGTCAGGCATTTTGGCTGGACCTGGGTAGGAGCCCTATGCAGTGATAATGACTATGGGAACAATGGCATGAATGAATTCATCATTGCAGCCAAGGAAGAGGGAATCTGTGTTGAGTATTCAAAGGCATTCTTTAGGACGGACTCCCGAGAAAAAGTTCTGAAAGTAGTTGAGATAATAAAGGCTGCAACCTCAAAAGTTATTGTAGCATTTGTGTCATATTCTGATGTTGGAGTACTTTTCAAGGAAATGGCCTTACAGAACTTGACTGGGTTTCAGTGGATTGGAAGTGAGTCCTGGATCTCTGATAGAAACACAGCCAATGTTCAATGGCAACATATTCTTAAAGGATCTATGGGTTTTGCTATCCCAAAAGCTCAAATCAATGGCCTACATGAATTTTTGACCAAACTTAATCCAGCTTCTGGTGTAGATGCTTATACCAAATTGTGGGAAACAATATTTGATTGTAAGTTTTCCACACAAGGCAATGTGCAAGAGATTACACAAATGTGCAAGGGCAATGAAAGTCTCGATCAGATCCAAAACCTTTACACAGATGTTTCAGAGTTACGACTTGCAAATAATGTTTACAAGGCTGTTTATGCTGTGGCTTATGCCCTGCATAACAGATTTGGCTGTTCAACAATGGACAGTGAAAAAGGTTCAAATTTGGAAGAGAATTCTGTTGTATGTGCAAACATAACAGATATTAAACCATGGCAGGTAAGACTAACAATATATCCTGTTACAAAAATAAATTATATTTGTTACTGAAGAGTTCGGAATGGTTTATTTAGGTAGTCAGTGAGTTGAAGAAACTCCGTTTTACCACTACAAATGGTGAGGATGTATATTTTGATGAGAATGGAGACCCTTCAGCAAGGTATGAACTGCTGAATTGGCAACAAGGAGCAGATGGTAAAATAGTGTTTGTTAAAGTGGGTTTCTACGATGCCTCTCTGCAAAGAGATCTTCAGCTGTCCTTTAACAACATCAGTATAACATGGGCCCACAACAAACCACAGGTATATTACAATATTTTGCAATAAAATATAATAAGTCCAAAAGTATATTTCAGCTAAATTTAAAAAAAGAAATGTAATACAATGGTTTTTAGGTGCCAGTCTCTGTGTGTAGTCCAAGTTGCCCCCCAGGCACCAGGAAGGCTGTGCAGAAGGGAAGGCCAATCTGCTGCTTTGACTGTATACCATGTGCAGAGGGGGAAATCAGTAATATTACAGGTAAAATGCATAGTGTTTTGCTACAGTAGTTGACAAAAATACAAAAATATACTACTAAATACTATTGATTTTTTTTATTCCCTCAGATTCTATAACTTGCTTCATGTGTCCACCTGAACTCTGGTCTAATGAAAAGAAAGATACCTGTGTCTTAAAATTAGTGGAATTCCTGTCATTTGAGGAAATAATGGGAATCATTCTTGTAACATTTTCTTTGTTAGGAGTTTTGGTCGCCACCTGTGTTGCTGTAATTTTCTTTAGATACAAGGACACTCCAATTGTTAGAGCAAATAATTCTGAACTGAGCTTCCTGCTGCTCTTCTCACTGACCCTGTGTTTCCTCTGTTCACTTACATTCATTGGTCAGCCCTCTGAGTGGTCCTGTATGCTGCGGCACACAGCTTTTGGGATCACCTTCGTCCTCTGTATTTCCTGTGTTCTTGGGAAAACAGTAGTAGTGTTAATGGCCTTCAGAGCTACACTTCCAGGCAGCAATGTCATGAAATGGTTTGGGCCTCTACAGCAGAGACTCAGTGTACTTGCCTTCACTCTTGTACAGGTCATCATTTGTATACTTTGGTTAACAATATCTCCTCCCTTTCCCTACAAAAATATGAAGTATTACAAGGAAAAGATCATATTAGAGTGTAATGTAGGTTCAGCTATAGGTTTCTGGGCTGTGCTGGGTTATATAGGACTTCTGGCTCTTTTATGTTTTATTTTGGCTTTTCTGGCCCGGAAGCTACCTGACAATTTCAATGAAGCAAAATTCATCACATTCAGCATGCTGATATTCTGTGCAGTGTGGATCACCTTTATTCCAGCGTATGTCAGCTCTCCTGGAAAATTCACTGTAGCTGTGGAGATTTTTGCCATTTTATCATCAAGCTTTGGGTTATTGTTTTGCATATTTGTTCCAAAGTGTTATATTATTATATTAAAGCCAGAGAAAAACAATAAAAAGCAAATGATGGGTAAAGCAGCTACTTAGTAATTTACCTATTTAGCTATTCTACTGTAGTTTATATATAAAACCAAAATGCATACACAGCTTTCATTGCAGATTGTTTAATGAATTAAAGATTTGTCACAATAAAATGTCCTGCTGTTCATATAATAATGTTGTATCTGTGACTAATTTGGCAACTGGCCCTGGTACAATTTTTCTGTATTATAACATACTACAAATGTACTGTATATACCCATTTCATTTCAGCCAAACAATTGAGTAAATTAGATGTCTCCAAGACATGAATAGGAACTATAAGCAGCAAACCTTAGCAACAAATTAACAGCAAAGCCATATTGATTTTGGCAGTCCATACTTAGGAAGGATATTGGAAGTGGGAAATATTGAGCATTCCACTACGAATTTGACAAGGGCCCTTCTACTTCATAAAGAAATTGGATAAAAAATTAGAAATAAAGAATTACAGAACTGCTGTGGCTCATGCTTTTCTCATGTTCTTTAGAGAAATTCTAAGAAAGGGTTTGAATACATACTGTTGAACATGTATCAGGTTAGAGCAATGTACATTATAGCAAAATATGTCTTTAGGGATTTGTTTTATTTCAGGTTTATAGGACGTTTTTTTTCAAACCCCTTCTTGCTTGTAAAAAATACAATAGTTATGTCAACTCTTTTAGTAAGCATTCATGCAACATGCCATCCTTTATTACATCTCTTATTTTAAAACCTAATTAAAGAAATAAAGCTATTAAAATGCATATCATTGACAACAGTTTTTTTTTTTTGTTTCCTTGTTTGTTTATTGGTGATTGTACAGCTCGATTCAAACTGTTACATTTGTGAAAGGCCATAAAAAGGTCATCTGTCATCTGTTAGTATAATGAAAAATTCCCTACAGAATAGAGGTTTATTAAAAAGTCACTTGGGCACATGGCTGACAAAAGATATATTTTAAATTCAATCTAACTTCCCAAGTGAGTATTTTAAAGCACAGGTGACATCATTTCACAAACTGGCACAATAAACATGTAAAAACATGTCACATTACAGTTTATAATTGTTATTGCAGGAACAGCATTCCCTTGTGTGTGGCAGGTGTTAGTGTCTGTGTGCTCTGAAATCTGTCCCTCAGGTACCACAACAGCTGTTGGTAAAAAGCAGACTGATGCTCTTATGACTGCATACTAGTCCACCCGGGGTCAATTACTGACAAAACAAGTGCATTTTCCTTCTGGCCATACATACCAACTGGTGAATGTTATAGTTCAAATCAAATAAATAATTACAAATCTTTTTATTAAAATCTCTTTATTTTTTTTTAAACATTGACCCCATATAGACTGCCATCTCAGGCGATTCAATTATAGTGGACTGATAGATGGATAGTCATTTACACATGTTGAAACATCAGTGTGAATCCACAACGATCAACCTGACTCACTCGCTCAGGCCATGCATCTGGCAGAGGACCTCCTGCCTAACTCGTGTCAACTCGAACATGATTGCCCTCCTGTACACATCCAGAACTCCTCCCTCCACTACCACCTTAACAGGAGCCTGAAATGGTCAGTGCATGTGGGTCCACCCAAACACCGCTCTACCCTGACTTCTTCATTTTTTCAGGCTCACCTTATTGCCAGAGTCACATTGAGCTGAAACTGAGCCTGGCCAGGTCAGTGGAGAACCAGGCCATTTCGGAACAGAGGATAGATGCATGTTAGTTGCTCCAGATCTCTGTGGCCTCATGACTTTCCTGCAATCTGAACGCAAAATACAGAGTGCAGGGTCATAGTCAAGGAAGTATATGTTAGGCCTTGATGTGTTTTTGCAGTTGCAGATCTTGATTCAAACTTGATTCTAGATGAGCATTTATGAGCCAAAAAAACACTATACTCATTGTGGCAGCATCATGCTATAAGACTTCACTTCGATGACGAGGAGTCAGGATAGAAGGGTTTATGAATAGCTCTTAATACCAATTTATTGTGCCACAAAATATCCAGACCTCTGTTAGACAATTAATGATGAAGCAAAACTTCATCTTCTAGCATTATAACAACCGAAACTCAAATCCAAGTCAACTAAATAAATTGTTTAAAAAAAAAATTGACATAAACAAATAAGCCATTCGGAGCCCAGATCTAGATTCTATAAAAGTCTGTAGAGTGACTTAAACATGGCTGTGCACAGGTCACCTAGTCTCAATTTGATAAATTTGGACTGTTAAGGTCAACAGCTTCTAGAAAACCATGGCTGACTTAAACAACCCCTTACTAACAAATGGGATGTGTGAAGAAGAGCATTGCATTGTACCATATTGTGTATTTAACAAATAAAGGTTTCTCCTTTTTCTAAAAACTTCAGGTTGCATTTCTTTTAGTAATTCATGGATTTTGAGATATGTTTTGAATAATTGTGTTTTTGTAGAAACAAGCTTGTTTTCAGCCTGTTTCTTAATTAGCATGTAGTGTTTTCAAAGCTTGCTTCCCAGTCTGTAAAGGCCTCCAAAACACCATGGATTTCAAAAAGAAACCATTAAGCTGTATTTCTCATCCTGAAATGACTCATCCTGGAATATATGTTATATATTCATATTTCAATTAATATTTCCTAATCCAGAGCAACGTACAGCTGAGCAGTTACAGGTTCAGGGTTTTGCTCAAAGGCCCAGCACTGTCAGCTTGGTGGTGCCAGGATTTGAACTTGTTAACCTCTGGTCCAGAGACAGATTACTACAGCAGTCCATGGGTCACTTAATGGGGTGCCTAGTGAGCGATATGTGAGACCTTTATTACCAGCCTCTTAAAAACATGTATAACCAGGTGGATAGGATCTGCATGCACATAAAGTAAATCAGCATTAAAAAAAGAACAGTATTTTCAGAACATTTATTCACTGAACACTTTCTTTGGAACACTATCTGAATTTTAAGTAGATCCTTTTGCTTTTAGTCCAGACCAGTTCCTAGCTTGTATTCCACAAAATGTTTAAAATAAAATCATCATATTGAACCATATTTACATGATTACATCATGCAAATTCTGCACGTTTTTCAGATGCACTTTAAAGATCCTGGAAATGGAACGGCCACTGAAGATCACTGAACTCGCTCTCATTTTCATGAGATCAGGTTGAAACAACTTTTGCTTTGTTGATATGGTGCATTATCATGCCGATGCAATGGGGCAATGTTGGCCAGGAAGGGATGCATAATGTCAGCAACAATACTCAATTAGTCTTTGGCCATCATTGCTGCAATGCAACAATGGTGCAGGATCTCAACCAGATGAGACTGTTACAGTACCAGGCAGGAAACAGGCAGTGTCTTCCATAATGCATGCTGTTGGCACCAAATTCTGACACTATCACTGGTGGGTTTCAGAAGAAATTGACATTCATCAGACCAGGTTATGTTTTTTTAGTCTTAGTCTGTAGCCTCAGGTTCAACTTTTTGTTCTTAGCTGGGAGAAGTGAAACCAGATATGGTATTCTGTTGTTAAAGCCCATCTGCCTAAAGGTTCAATGTGTTGTGCATTCTAGGATGCTTTTCTGCTTACCAAAGAGTGATTATCTGAAAAACAGTCTGGGCATTTCCTGTTTATATCTCTTATGGACATTTCAGTCTACAGATCTGCTGCTCACTACATGTTTATTTTGGTTGTTCCATTCAAGTACATTCTATAAACCAACAGTGATCAACAGTTAGATATATATTGATACCAGCCTGTCTAGCACAAGAAATCATGTTATACTCAAAATCACACATCTTGTTTCAAATGTGTACTATCAGCATTAACCAAAAAAATCCTGTGTATACCTGCAGGATATTCAGCAAAGCACTTTTGGCTAGTTGGTGCAGAGTTTTTGTGAGTAAAGAGTTACACAAGTATATACTACAAGTATATGTTAATAGATTTGCATCACAGTCTAAGACAAAACAAATATTTGCCTTATAGTAAACATGGTAAAATAATGAGGTAATGCGCTTGTTAAGCCAACACCCAAGTCGATTTGGGAGTGGAAGAGTTATATAAAAGCCCAAACATTGGTGATGAGATTTAGGGTGGGATAAGATAAGAATGAGGTTCCTGCACACATGGTTTTTATTCACTCAGGTGAGAGCAGCTGATCCTCCTTGCAATCGACTAGGGCTGAATAATCCTCCTCAGCTCAGCGAAGACGGAGATGTAATGATTGGCGGTATCTTTTCATTCCACGTCAAAGTTGACCAGACTGTACAATTATTTACAACTGGGCCTCAGCAACCAAAATGTATAAGGTGAGGCACATAAGGCGAGTTTAAGTTAGTTTAAAATCTGTTCGGTCAATTCGTATCTATATTATTTCAGTATTTGATCAAATAATATTTCAAAGTATTTCATGAAGTGTATTACTGCTTTGGTGCTCATTTAAAAGACATTTGTTTTTTAAAGCGTTAAACGACAAAGCGTTTGTTTTCTCGTTCCTGTAGTTTAAGTCTTCGTGAATTTCAGAATGCACAAACAATGGTATTTGCCATTGAGGAAATCAACAACAGAACCGATATTCTTCCTGGAGTCAAATTGGGATATAAAATCTATGATTCATGTTCATCAATCGAAATGACCACAAGGGCCACTTTGTCCTTAGTTAATGGAAATGAAGGAAATAAATCTATTATCACTTGCTCCATACCTGATACAGTTCAGGCAATCATAGGACAAACATCATCGAGCTCTGCTATTGCTATTGCTGCTACTGTGGGACCTTTAAATATACCAGTGGTAAGACCTTTTTTTTTGTGTGTGTAAAATGGTTAAAAAAAACTCTTATGCTTCCACCTTTAATGGTGAATTATAAATATGCCTAATACTAAAAGTATAATACAGAATTGATATTTGTATTGCAGGTCAGTCACTTTGCAACATGTGCATGCCTAAGTGACAGGAGGAAATATCCGTCTTTCTTCAGAACTGTTCCCAATGATTACTACCAGAGCAGAGCTTTGGCTAAGTTGGTTCGGTATTTTGGTTGGACCTGGGTAGGAGCCCTATGCAGTGATAATGACTATGGGAACAATGGCATAAATGAATTCATCATTGCAGCCAAGGAAGAGGGAATCTGTGTTGAGTACACCAAAGCATTCTTTAGGACGGACTCCCGAGAAAAGATTCTGAAAGTAGTTGAGGTTATTAAGGCATCAACCTCCAAAGTTATAGTAGCATTTGTGGCATATTCTGACATTGGAGTTCTTCTAAAGGAAATGGCCTTACAAAACATGACAGGATTTCAGTGGATTGGAAGTGAGTCCTGGATTTCTGATCTAAACCCAGCCAATGTTCAATGGCAGCATATTATAAAAGGATCTTTGGGTTTTGCTATTCCAAAAGCTCAAATCAATGGCCTACATGAATTTCTGACCAAACTTAATCCAACATCTGGTGTAGCAATTTACAAAGAGTTGTGGGAGACATTATTTGAATGCAACTTTCCCTTACAAAACAATACTAATGTAAAACAAATTTGCAAGGGCAATGAAAGTCTTGCTCAAGTTCAAAACCTTTATACAGATGTTTCAGAGTTACGACTTGCAAATAATGTTTACAAGGCCATTTATGCTGTGGCTTATGCCCTGCATAACAGATACGGTTGTTCAAAGTTGGACGGTGGACCACAAAATCTTAGTACATGTAAAAACATAACAGATGTAAAACCCTGGCAGGTAAGTGTATCAGAACAGTCTGGTTAAATGTATGTACTTATATTTGCTAGTGATTATTGTCCAATGATTTTCTCAGGTACTCAATGAGTTGAAAAGGATACATTTCATTACTACAAATGGAGAGGATGTGTACTTTGATGAGAATGGAGACCCTGCAGTGAGGTATGAGATGCTGAACTGGCAACAAGACAAAAATGGTAAAACAATATTTGTTAAAGTCGGCTTCTACGATGGTTCTTTGCAAAAACACCGTCAGCTGTCTTTTAACAACATCAGTATATCCTGGGCCCACAATAAACCACAGGTAAATGGTTTCATCTAAAAAAACAGATAATATGTACCATAAATATTTTAGAATGTTATGAAAGCACATACACAATAAAAATGTTTTTAGGTGCCAGTCTCTGTGTGTAGCCCAAGTTGCCCCCCAGGCACCAGGAAGGCTGTGCAGAAAGGAAGGCCAATCTGCTGCTTTGACTGTATACCATGTGCAGAGGGGGAAATAAGTAATATAACAGGTATAAAGAATAGTTATTTGCTTTCATTATTATGTATCAGCTTATAAACAATCCAGTCGCAAGCATGGCAATTGCTGATTTAATTCTTTTTCTTTCTTTAGATTCTATAACTTGCATCAGTTGCCCACCTGAACTGTGGTCTAATGACAAGAAAACTGCCTGTGTCTTAAAGCTGGTGGAATTCCTGTCATTTGAGGAAATAATGGGAATCATCCTTGTATCATTTTCTTTGTTAGGAGTTTCTTTCACCATCTTCATTGCAGTAATTTTTTTCAAACACAAGGACACACCAATTGTTAGAGCAAATAATTCTGAGCTGAGCTTCTTGCTCCTGTTCTCTCTGACTTTATGTTTCCTTTGTTCGATAACATTCATTGCTCAGCCTTCTGCATGGTCCTGTATGCTGCGCCACACAGCTTTTGGGATCACCTTCGTCCTCTGTATTTCCTGTGTTCTGGGGAAAACAGTAGTAGTGTTAATGGCCTTCAGAGCTACACTTCCAGGCAGCAATGTCATGAAATGGTTTGGGCCTCTACAGCAGAGACTCAGTGTAGTTGCATTCACTCTCATACAGGTCCTTATTTGTATACTTTGGTTAACAATATCTCCTCCTTTTCCCTACATGAATATGAACTACTACAAGGAAAAGATCATATTAGAATGTCATGTAGGTTCAGCTATAGGTTTCTGGGCTGTGCTGGGTTATATAGGACTTCTGGCTCTTTTATGTTTTATTTTGGCTTTTCTGGCACGGAAGCTACCTGACAATTTCAACGAAGCCAAATTCATCACATTCAGCATGCTGATATTCTGTGCAGTGTGGATCACCTTTATTCCTGCTTATGTCAGCTCTCCTGGAAAATTCACTGTAGCTGTGGAGATTTTTGCCATTTTGGCTTCAAGCTTTGGTTTACTTTTCTGCATATTTGTTCCAAAGTGTTATATAATCATACTGAAGCCAGAGAAAAACACTAAAAAGCAGATGATAGGTAAAGCCCCTACTAAATGATTTAAAATCAAACTTCAAATAAACTGTAACTTTCATGCATTCATTGTTACATAACCTTTGAAGCAAAATCGTATTTTCCTTTTAGTTATGTTTGTCTACATCTTACACATAGGAAATTTCAATAGTTCAATATTGTATTGTAATCATGACACTAAATAAAAGTTGCTGTACCTCTGTAGAACCTTAAAATTTGTAATACAAATACTGGCTGATTGTAATGTATATTTTACCTATTATCCAGTTTTTCTGTAATCTGTTTTAATATTAATGCAACCTAAATGTACCTACACTATGAAATTATTATACCATATTAATAAGGTCAATTTAAAGTACACTTTAAAAAGTGTTCTATTCATCTGTGTATACATAACTTCCTTTAGAACAATTCTCAAGCAAATAAATAAATAGCATTGCCACATTTATCATGGAAATGCCTAATAAGAGAACTAAATAATAAACAAAATAATGGATGCTTTCAAGTGAATCAGTGTTCATGGCTCTTGTCACACAGAAAATAGCTTCAGACAGCGGGTTACAAGCCTGTAGTGAACTGGCACTCATAAATCTGTGAAGGCCTATAAAAAGCTCATCTGCGAATATGATGCAAACTACCCTAAAGGCAAGTTTCATAATAAGGTCATTTTGGGTTTAAATTAAAAAAATAGATTTTGTGTCAGATATGAGTTCCCAATTGAGTGTTTAACACTCTGTTGTGAAATGATCTGTCACCTAACAAAAAACATGTGAAAACATGTCACATTACACTTTATTATTGTTATTGCAGAAATCATTTTCCCTCATGTGTGGCAGGTGCAAGTGTGTGCTGCAAGGGCCATCCCCCAGGTACTAGGGAAGTTGTTCCGAAAGAAGACTGGCTGCTATTCT
The DNA here is from genome assembly GCA_014706435.1 of Silurus glanis. Taxonomy (NCBI): domain Eukaryota; kingdom Metazoa; phylum Chordata; class Actinopteri; order Siluriformes; family Siluridae; genus Silurus; species Silurus glanis. The sequence goes on from JAAIIK010000222.1 coordinate 13,892, forward strand.
GAGTGCACTCCAGGCCCACTAGGAGCAATTACTAGCAAAACAAGTAATGTTTTCCTACTTGCCCCTTTGGTACTTTTAATCAACCAAAAGAAGTTTACAGAGCAAATAAAATGCATACACATTGTCTTCCTATTGAGACATAATTAAATATGTTGTTCATTTTGATGTTCTTATGGGGCTCCCCAGTTAAGGTAACAGTTAAGGGAACTGTAGATGTTTCTCTTTGTCCTCATGTGTTCTTTGCATTTGAGGATTGGCCACTCACATTGCACATTGTTCAAGGTCAACTTTCTCACAGTATATTCAGACCTTCTTTTAGTTGCATCAAATCACAAGTGGACAGATAAGTAGTTGTCCACACTTGGCACTGTGTCGAGTTTTTTCACATGATGAACGATGGTGACACCCCATTAGAGCAGACACACATACTCTGTCAAACACCACCTGATTCTAAAAAATAGACATTGGCCCAAGTCACATACGTTAATATAAAATTTCTACACACCTGTTAAAAGTTGAATGTAAAAACTGAACCAAGATAAATTTTGAATGAGAAAAAATATATATAAAATATAAGCTTACAATAACTGAGTTGCACAGGTTTCTAGACCTTTTCTTAATAGTTTAAATTAAAAAAGAGCTAATCACATTAAAACTTAATGTTTAAACATACACTATATGAACGAAAGGATTGGGACACCGGACTTTCCCAGCCACATGTGCTTCTTTCTCAAACTGTTATCACAAAGCTGAAGACACCTCAATTACACAGGGTGTCTTCGAATGCAGTTGCATGAAATCTTCCTTTCACTTGAACTAGGAGACACAAATCTGTTCTGGCATGACAATGCCCCTGTGCACAAAGCAAATTCCATGAAGATATGCTTTGTATGGGATTGGAGTGGAAGATCTCCTGCTATAGATCTCAGACTTCCACCCTATTAAACACCTTTGGGATGAATGTGAATGCTGACTGCACCACAGGCCTCCTCACCTCACCTACAGTACAGCAGTACCTGACTTTTCCAACACCCTTATGTCTAAATGAACACACATCTTTACAAGCACACTGTAAAATCTATGGACGGCCATTGTGAAAAAGTTGAGAAAATAGGGGATATCAGTCAAATTATGATGAACAGGCTGTCCGTCCAAAATACACAAAATGACAAAAAAATGTCAGAAAAGCATGGGGAATACTGCAAAGCAATTTCTGACCATAAAAGTAGCTGCAAAAACATGTAAGAAACTTTTCTCCACTAAATACTTGTGCTCAAGATGACATCAGAGAATAGTGGAAGTGGCAATGCAGACTGCAGTGGGGGCAGCAGCAGCTGGAGTGGAACAGGAAGACTTGGACTTGGGTCTGGAGTGGGCTACCCTGGAAGGAAAAGGGTATAATTTGGATGTTGGTGTAGCTTGGGGTCTTGGAATATTTCTTTTTAGTCCCCAGCAGATATGAACAGTCCCACAATCAAATACAAATCATGTTTGTACTGTAACACGAATTAAAAGAGCAAGTGCGATGTTTATTCTGTGCTCATGTAACAATATTCCATTTGTCTGATCCAGACGAATGGATATAAATGGATATAGGTTTGTTATTAGGGTCAGTTTTTTCATAACCTTAATAACAAACCAAGTTTTAGGAACTGGTTCTGCCTTCTCAAATGAGAAATCAGGTGGAAAAAGTATTTCCTGAATTAGAATTTACTTTGTGTACTACACCTTTTTTAAATCTGTGACATCTACTCTTTTGATCTAGGCTTTTTCCAACAGGGAAGGCCCTGCTTGATGAAAGTCTAAATGCCAACAAGTTTAAGGAGTGATGGTGAAACTACATTTTGTACAAAGACATTGTCATTTTCTTATCCATTCTATCACATATCTCGCTGTTAAGCATATCAGCGGATGTAAATATTTTTGTGTGCAGTGCATTATTACTAGGTTTATAAATATCTGAGACTGATCTAAATCAAGAAAAGGTGCATTAGGCCAGTAATTATGAAAATATAATTTTGTACAACTATTGTGTTATAAATTCAAAATGTATGCTTCCTAGTAAGCAGTGTAAAAGAATGTGGTGACACCCACACCCAAGTGACTTTGTGGGTCGAAGAGCTAGAAGATATAAAAGCTTAAACTCTGGTCATAGTATTTAGAGTGGGATGAGAATGAGGCTCCTGCACACATGGCTTTTATTCACTCAGGTGACAGCATCTGATCCCCATTGCAGCTTACTCGGCATGCCCAATCCACCTCAACTCAGCAAAGATGGTGATGTACTGATTGGTGGCATCTTTTCCATTCATGTCAAATGGGACCAGACAACACATGTCTTTACATCTGGGCCCTGGCAGCCAAAATGCTTAAGGTGAGGGTATATTAGGAGAATCTAAACTTAATTGCAAAATTTACAATCTTATTAATGTATTGATGCTTATGTGATTTACTGGAAAGATAAGTTTTTCTTTGCCTCTTTCTATAGTTTGAGCCTCCGTGAATTTCAGAATGCACAAACTATGGTATTTGCCATTGAGGAAATCAACAACAGAACTGATATTCTTCCTGGACTCACACTGGGTTATAAAATTTATGATTCCTGTGAATCAGTAGAAATAACTACAAGAGCCTCCTTTTCTTTAGTTAATGGAAATGGGGCTAACACATCTGTAATGTCTTGCTCTACACCTGATACAGTTCAAGCAATCATAGGACAAACATCTTCTAGCCCCACAATTGCCATTGCTGCTACTGTGGGACCTATGAAAATACCAGTGGTAGGACTTTCTCATTTATGTGTAAAATTGTTTGTTCTGAATGGGTATATTGATGCTTTGATGAAGAATTACGATTAAACTGAATAATGAAGGATAAGTACAAAGTAAATAACATTTAATTTTATGCTTTTCAGGTCAGTCACTTTGCAACATGTGCATGTCTAAGTAACAGAATGAAATATCCATCTTTCTTCAGAACTGTTCCCAGTGATTATTTCCAGAGCAGAGCTTTGGCTAAGTTAGTCAGGCATTTTGGCTGGACCTGGGTAGGAGCCCTATGCAGTGATAATGACTATGGGAACAATGGTCTAAATGAATTCATCATTGCAGCCAAAGAAGAAGGAATCTGTGTTGAGTATTCAAAAGCATTCTTTAGGACGGACCCCCGAGAAAAAATTCTGAAAGTAGTTGAGATCATCAAGGCTTCAACATCTAAAGTTATTGTAGCATTTATCTCATATTCTGACCTTGGAGTTCTTCTAAAAGAACTGGCCTTACAAAATATAACTGGGTTTCAGTGGATTGGAAGTGAGTCCTGGATCTCCAGTTTAAACCCTGCTATTGCACAATGGCAGCACCTCCTAATCGGATCCATGGGCTTTGCTATTCCAAAAGCTCAAATCAATGGCCTTCATGAATTTCTGACCAAACTTAATCCAGCATCTGGTGTAGCAATTTACAAAGAATTGTGGGAGACAATATTTGATTGTAAACTTTCCACACAAGAAAATGCTGAAATGAAACAAATGTGCAAAGGCAATGAAAGTCTCAATCAAGTTCAAAACATTTATACAGATGTTTCAGAGTTACGAATTGCAAATAATGTTTACAAGGCTGTTTATGCTGTGGCTTATGCCCTACATAACCTATATAGCTGTTCAAAAGGGGAGAGTGCAAAAGAAGGGTTTTTTGCATGTGCAAACATAACAGATAACCAGCCATGGCAGGTACATATAACAATATATCAAGGTGAAAAACCATGTACATATATATATATATATGTGTGTGTGTGTGTGTGTGTGTGTGTGTGTGTGTGTGTGTGTGTGTATATGTCACTGAAGAGTTTGGAATGGTTTGTTTAGGTAGTCAATGAGTTGAAGAAACTTCATTTTACCACAACAAATGGAGAGGATGTGTACTTTGATGAGAATGGAGATCCTGCAGCAAGGTATGAACTGTTGAACTGGCAACAAGACAACGATGGTAAAACAATATTTGTTAAAGTCGGCTTCTATGATGGCTCTTTGCAAACACACCGTCAGCTGTCTTTTAACAACATCAGTATATCCTGGGCCCACAATAAACCACAGGTAAATGATGTTAAACTGTAGGTAAAGATAATATTTAGTTCAATTAATGCATTAGAATATTAGCAATAATTATATAGAATAACATTTTATTTTCTCAGGTGCCAGTCTCCGTGTGCAGTCCAAGTTGCCCCCCAGGCACCAGGAAGGCTGTGCAGAAAGGAAGGCCAATCTGCTGTTTTGATTGTATACCATGTGCAGAGGGGGAAATCAGTAATGTAGCAGGTATAATTACTAGTGCTTAGTTTTGATAATGCACGCAATTTAATGAAATATTTCAAACTTTAATCAGTAAACTTATGTAATACAAATGCAATTGACTAAATTCTTATTTATTCTGCTTCTCTTTCAGATTCCATAACTTGCATCAGATGTCCACCTGAACTGTGGTCTAATGACAAAAAAACTACCTGTGTCTTAAAGCTGGTGGAATTTCTTTCATTTGAGGAAATAATGGGAATCATACTTGTATCATTTTCTTTGTTAGGAGTATCTTTCACCATCTTCATTGCTGTAATCTTTTTTAAACACAAGGACACACCAATTGTTAGAGCAAATAATTCTGAACTGAGCTTCTTGCTCCTGTTCTCTCTGACTTTATGTTTCCTTTGTTCAATAACATTCATTGGTCAGCCTTCTGCATGGTCCTGTATGCTGCGTCACACAGCTTTTGGGACCACGTTCGTCCTCTGTATCTCCTGTGTTCTGGGGAAAACAGTAGTCGTGTTAATGGCCTTCAGAGCTACACTTCCAGGCAGCAATGTCATGAAATGGTTTGGGCCTCTACAGCAGAGACTCAGTGTACTTGCCTTCACTCTAGTGCAGGTCATCATTTGTATACTTTGGTTAACAATATCTCCTCCCTTTCCCTACAAAAATATGAAGTATTACAAGGAAAAGATCATATTAGAGTGTAATGTAGGTTCAGCTATAGGTTTCTGGGCTGTGCTGGGTTATATAGGACTTCTGGCTCTTTTATGTTTTATTTTGGCTTTTCTGGCACGAAAGCTTCCTGACAATTTCAATGAAGCAAAATTCATCACATTCAGTATACTCATATTCTGTGCAGTTTGGATCACCTTTATTCCTGCTTATGTCAGCTCTCCTGGAAAATTCACTGTAGCTGTGGAGATTTTTGCCATTTTAACATCAAGCTTTGGTTTATTATTCTGCATATTTGTTCCAAAGTGTTATATCATCATACTGGAACCAGAAAAAAACACTAAAAAGCAGTTGATGGGTAAAGCACCTGCTAAATAAACTTTTTAGATATCCAGTATAAAAGCTTCTTTATAGTTTCCTTTACATCATTGTGAAATAATATGTATAAATACATAAAGTACATTCTTTACTTTAAATGAAAGCTTTAAAATGGACTTTATTATTTTAATATTTTAATAACTCCAGTAAATAAACTGCAATATTTGTTAGGATTTTGCAGTATCTTTTGCATATGGTTAGCGATTATTTCTTTAATTATGTTGACATAACCATTGTGAGTTTTTACGCATTTTTTGTCAAAATATGCCTGTCCTCAGCTTACACCATGTATACCCTGCTTGCTTAGACGATAATGTAATTACAAGAGCATAAAGAAATACCCATGTTTTATAATCTTTGGGTTTACCTTTATTGAAAATAAAGTTTATTTAATCCGTGACATATTTTGCACCTGGGCCCTGTCCCAAATCACTGTAATCTAACACACTACACATGCATATATCCATTAAAATTATTATGCTGACAAGATAAAATATCTAATAAAGTTTTTCCTTATCAAAAATTAAACCTTTAACCATTATATTTTAGCTGAAACTATCAGCGATGGGCAAGTGGGACCTATATCCAGTATGCCTGCAATTAAAGTCTTTAATGATGCTTTAGAAAAGCAAGGACAGTAACACAGTTCCACAGGCACACAAAACACAGGAGAGCATAGAATGTTCTTATTCTCCAAACTAGCCAGAAATCAGAGAAAGCAAAGTCTGAAAACACAGTCCATACATCCGATAACGGCAAACAGAGCAATACAAAGTAGGCATTAACAAAGTTTGAAAACAGAGTCTTATAAATCCAATAACAACAAACAGAGCAACACATAGTCAAGGCCCATTGTACCAGCCTCTTAATGTCCAGATGGTGAGCACACAATGTAACGGACCAGGGAGGAAACATTCCAGAGGGGCCTCCTCATTTTTATCATCCATCTGCTCAATGTCTGCTTGTTCCAAGAAGGCACTGACCATGCCTGGAGTAAACTCCAAAAAAAGAGGGGGCCACTGAGAGGGCCTGTAGATCCCCTACTGTCTTAGGAGTGCAAATACCTAAGAGGAACACAGTTTTAACAGTGAGGTGTTTCCAAGAAGCCTTGCACAATGGCTCAAAGGAGGGTTCGGAAAGAGCCTCCAGCACAACGACCAGGTCTTCTTCAGGCACTCTAGGTCACAGTGCTGCAGAGAAAATGTGTTACCAACAAGTCTCTGTCCAGTGATTGCCCCACCAAGGCAATCCACCTCAGTGGAGAGACCAGAAGCTCACAGCTGTTCCCCCTCAGGGGCCACAGCCACAGCCTCCACAACTCTGGGTGGGGTGAATTATTGCAACCCCTGCATGAGAGAGGAGATCCCTCTTGAGAGGAATCTCCAGGGAGGATGCTCGAGAAGGGCTATTAGGTCCGCAAACCACCTTGGGGCCACCAGGAGGAGACGGATTCATCCTGGCGAACTCTCTCTAGAACTTCCGGAAGCAGTGCGACAGGGGGAAAGACATACAGGCATAACCCCTTCAATGCCTGAGACTTAGTGGGACCAGAGGGACATCAACAGGTTGACTTGAGCCCTGCCACATGAGGCTGCTATGTTCAGGTGTCCCGGGATGTACACTGCTCTCAAGGAAAGCAGCTTCCCTTGCCCACAGGAGGATCTGGCATGCCAGCCTGTACAGGAGGCAAGAGTGCAGATTGCCCTGGTGGTTGATGTACGAGACCACTGAGGTGTTGTTCGAACGGATCAACATGTGGTGACGTCTGAGGTCCAGTAGGAAATGCTTTAATGCTAGAAGCATAGCCAGCATCTCTAGGCAATTGATGTGCCACAGCAGATGGCGCCCTTCCCATAGACCTTGCCCACTTATGACCGCTCCCCACCCCGTGAGGGACGCATCCGTCACAAGCGTTAAGCGACGATCAGGAACTCTCAACACGGCGCCTTGAGATAGGAACCAGGAATTTCTCCAAACATCTAAGGCACGTAGGGCTCGCCACATGATAGTATGGAGGGGATTGCCCCTCCGTGAGAACCCTTTGAACTTCCTGTGAGAAGGGAGAATGGATACATGAAAGTATGCATCCTTTAGCTCTACCGTGACAAACCAGTTCTCGAATCTGAGCTTTGGGGATAAAGCCTGATGGCATAGTTCTGTTCGGTGGGCTAAGGTGGCAAGGGAAGAAATTGCATGGGTGTAGCCAGTTATCCAGAATCCCCCTCTCAAACAGGACTGCCTCAACTTCCTGATCAGAAGCATTGTCCTCAACAACAAACTGACTGATACAGAACCAGTGTTTGAGATTCCGGAAGGCCTCTTTGGCCTCTGGTGTCCAGATGAATTTCCAGTGAGTGGAAGTGGTTTTTTGGAGGTGGCAGCAATCACAAAATAGCCTCTGATGAACTGCCAGTAAAAAAAATAGCAAATCCCAGCTCTGTGCAGGGTCTATCCTTTTTAAATACAGCCTAGAGTAGTAATTGTCTCATGTTCATTTCTTTGGCACTGTCCATGTTCTTTTGCCAGTGTGAGTCTAGTCTTCTTGACTCCTTTGAATACTTTGAAATATGTCTGTTACACCACTTGACCATTAAACCAATAACAACTCTAACTTCTTGTTTTACTATTTTGTCCAAACAACCCGCAACAACTAAATGGTTATTGTTCCTACACACTTGGCCTAGCCAAGGTGGGAACATAACACTACCTTCAGGAGCTCCTCATACAGCACAGGCTGGGAGGAGTCTGTGGGCTCCCTGGTCTCCATAATTTACTCGGAGGAGGAGGAAGAAAGAAGGATTGCATCGCTTCTTCCAGGGAGCGAGCACTAGACCTGGCAGGTGAGGCAGGAGAAAGGGGCATGCCCGTCTACAAGCCCCCTGCCAGGTCCGCTTGCGAGCCCCACAACATCTGACAATGACTTGCCTCAGCAACAGCGGAGCCAGAGCTGCGAGTGAGAGCGCCCTCCTTGATGAGCGCTGTCTGGGATATGCGGCTACAATGCGAAGAGTCAGCTCCCTCAAGAGCCGAGTGAGCATGCTCATCTCCCAAGCAAGCTACACACAAGCTGTGTGTATCCCCTTGTAATAAAACAGGGGCAAGGAGGGACACAAAGCCGGATGTCATGCTTGCTCTTCTACTCAAATTCTGAGATTTCAGACAGATCACACACAGAGATCACACACATAGAGTGTTTAATGAACAAACAGGAGCTAGTGTTGGCTCCACTGCATGTGCGTTTTATGCTCCTTGGTCATGATGTCACTCCACCGGTGATATCGCGTCTATCCGTTGGCTGGATTACACACGTGATTCAGAGCGTGGACAATGGAGCATTCCCAAAGCGTTGCGATGCAGCTCGAGTTCCTGAGAGGGAACTTGTTGAGAAATGCATGTAGTCATTATTTTATAAGTTGAGGGGATCATTTCAGTGTGGCCAAATAGTTCTGTTTTTGTTATACAAAGAATAAACTGAATTTATAATTATATATTGATAAACACCAACATGCTGAAAGTGTTGGGGGCTGAAAATGGAAATTACTGTCTGTACTACTGGGACATTGTCATCAAGACCACCTGGTCTATAGAAGAGCCATCATTGGCAGACACATCCTTGATTAGTAAATACTTTAGTAGTGAGTACTCTTGAGGGCCAAATGTAAACATAGATGATCAAAACATGTTTATAACAATTAAAAGGGACATCAAAGCAAAAAACATTTGTACAGAGATTTGAACAACAGTTTAATAAAATTCTCAGCATCTTCAAGTGATCAATACAATACAATGAGGTAATGCACTTCTTAAACCCACACCCAAGGGTATGGTAAATTGGGGAGGTAAAGTGTTATATAAATGATGAAATGGATGTCATTGTACAAAGAGAGCAATGAGAATGAGGTTCCTGCACACATGGCTTTTATTCACTCAGGTGAGAGCAGTTGATCCTCCCTGTAGCTTACTCGGTCTGCCCAATCCACCCCAACTCAGCAAAGACGGTGATGTACTAATTGGTGGCATTTTTTCCTTTCATGTCAAATGGGACCAGAAAACACACGTCTTTACATCTGGGCTCCAACAACCAAAATGTATAAGGTGAGAGCACATGATGATAATCTGAATTTGTTCAATGGAATTGAAACAGTTTTATAGGAGGTACTGATTTTAAAAAGATTAGGGAAATTATAAAGAAATTACATTACAACTTTTAAAGACTTGTTTAATGTATTAATGCTGACAGGGTTCACTGAAAAACTGTGTACTTTAATTTTCTTCATTCTAAAGTGTGAGTCTCCGTGAATTTCAAACTGCACAAACAATGGTATTTGCCATTGAGGAAATCAACAATAGAACTGATATTCTTCCTGGAGTCAAACTAGGTTATAATATTTATGATTCCTGTGGATCAGTAGAAATAACTACAAGAGCCTCCTTGTCCTTAGTTAATGGCAATGAAAAAAATACATCTGTAATGTCTTGCTCAAACGCTGATAGAGTTCAAGCAATCATAGGAGAAACATCATCTAGCACATCTATTGCCATGTCTCTTGCTGTGGGACCTTTGCACATACCTGTGGTAAGATCTTTCTTTCTTTTTTTTATTTTTAAATATAATTAGATAATGCTTTTGATTAAAAATTAATGAACAGAGTTGGAAAGAACATAATTGAAATCTCTTTATTGCAGGTCAGTCACTTTGCAACATGTGCATGTCTAAGTGACAAGAAAAAACATCCATCTTTCTTCAGAACTGTTCCCAGTGATTATTACCAGAGCAGAGCTTTGGCTAAGTTAGTCAGGCATTTTGGCTGGACCTGGGTAGGAGCTATATGCAGTAATAATGACTACGGGAACAATGGCATAAATGAATTCATCATTGCAGCCAAAGAAGAGGGAATCTGTGTTGAGTATTCAAAAGCATTCTTTAGGACGGACCCCCGAGAAAAAATTCTGAAAGTAGTTGAGATGATTAAGGCTTCAACCTCCAAAGTTATTGTAGCATTTGTCTCAACCTCTGACCTTGCTGTTCTTCTAAAGGAAATGGCCTTACAAAACATGACTGGGTTTCAGTGGATTGGAAGTGAGTCCTGGATTTCTGATCCAGTTAATATCCAATGGCAACATCTGCTGAAAGGATCAATGGGTTTTGCTATGCCAAAAGCTCAAATCAATGGCCTTCATGAATTTCTGACCAGACTTAACCCAGCTTCTGATCCAACTATTTTCAAAGAGCTGTGGGAGACGATATTTGAATGTAAGCTTCCCACACAAGAAAATGTTAAAATAGAACAAATGTGCAAAGGTAATGAAAGTCTTAGTCAAATTCAAAACCTTTACACAGATGTTTCAGAGTTACGAGTTGCAAATAATGTTTACAAGGCTGTTTATGCTGTGGCTTATGCCCTGCATAACACATACGGTTGTTCTAAGAGAGAAAGTGAACAAGAAGGACTTATTGCATGTGCAAATATGACTAATAAACCATGGCAGGTAAGTGTAACAATATATGGTGAACAGCATGTACTTTATATTTGGCACTGAAGAGATTGGAATGCTTTGTTTAGGTAGTGAATGAGTTGAAGAAGCTCCGTTTCACCACTGCAAATGGGGAGGATGTATATTTTGATGAAAATGGAGACCCTGCAGCAAGGTATGAACTGCTGAACTGGCAACAAAGCAAAGATGGTAAAGCAGTGTTTGTTAAAGTGGGCTTTTATGATGACTCTCTGGAAAGACACAATCAGCTGTTATTTAACAACATTAGTATAAACTGGGCCCACAACAAATCACAGGTAAATGACACACTTGTATCTATATGAGCAAATAATTCTGTACTTCAATATTATCATAATTATATACAGCAAAATTGGTTTTTAGGTGCCAGTCTCTGTGTGTAGTCCCAGTTGCCCCCCAGGCACCAGGAAAGCTGTGCAGAAAGGAAGGCCAATCTGCTGCTTTGACTGTATACCGTGTGCAGAGGGGGAAATCAGTAATATAACAGGTATAATGCATAGTGCAGAACTATCCACTATTTAAAATTTTGATTCTATTAATAGGAATCAAAAAGGGGGAGTGGTAGCTAAGTCACTGGTTTACTGATCAGAAGGTTGGGTTCAAGCCCTGGTATCACCAAACTGTCACTCTTGGGTCCTTGAGCAAGGCCCTTATCCCTCTGTGCTCCAGGGGCACTGCATCATGGCTGACACTGAACTCTGACCTCAGGCTCTGAACATGCTAAGATATTCGGGGAAAATAATTTCACTGTTACAATGTGTATGTGACAAATAAAGGCTATTCTATTCTAAGAAAATCACAATTACTTAAACTCATAATATTTTTTTCTTTCTACAGATTCTATAACTTGCCTCAGATGTCCACCTGATCTGTGGTCTAATGACAAGAAAACTACCTGTGTCTTAAAGCTGGTGGAATTCCTGTCATTTGAGGATTTAATGGGAATCATACTTGTATCATTTTCTTTGTTAGGAGTATCTGTCACCATCTTCATTGCAGTAATCTTTTTTAAACACAAGGACACACCAATTGTTAGAGCAAATAATTCTGAACTGAGCTTCTTGCTCCTGTTCTCTCTGACTTTATGTTTCCTTTGTTCGATAACATTCATTGCTCAGCCTTCTGCATGGTCCTGTATGCTGCGCCACACAGCTTTTGGGACCACGTTTGTCCTCTGTATCTCCTGTGTTCTGGGGAAAACAGTAGTAGTGTTAATGGCCTTCAGAGCTACACTTCCAGGCAGCAATATCATGAAATGGTTTGGGCCTCTACAGCAGAGACTCAGTGTACTTGCCTTCACTCTTGTACAGGTCATCATTTGTATACTTTGGTTAACAATATCTCCTCCCTTTCCCTACAAAAATATGAAGTATTACAAGGAAAAGATCATATTAGAGTGTAATGTAGGTTCAGCTATAGGTTTCTGGGCTGTGCTGGGTTATATAGGACTTCTGGCTCTTTTATGTTTTATTTTGGCTTTTCTGGCCCGGAAGCTACCTGACAATTTTAATGAAGCCAAATTCATCACATTCAGTATACTCATATTCTGTGCAGTGTGGATCACCTTTATTCCTGCTTATGTCAGCTCTCCTGGAAAATTCACTGTAGCTGTAGAGATCTTTGCCATTTTAACATCAAGCTTTGGGTTATTGTTCTGCATATTTGTTCCAAAGTGTTATATAATCATACTGAAACCAGAGAAAAACACTAAAAAGCAGATGATGGGTAAAGCACCTGCTAAATTAATCTTCTAGATAGTTCACTTTACATCATTGAAAAATAATCTGTTTAAAGTTTAAATGAAAGATTTAAAATGGACTTCCATAAAGAGTTATTATTTTAATATTTTAATAAAGCCAGTAACTAAACTGTAATCTTTTTTTATGATTTTGCAGTATCTTTTGCATATGGTTAGCGGTTAGTTCTTTAAGTATGTTGACATAACCATTGTGAGTTTTTTTTTTTACATTATTTGAGATATACCTTCCTTGGTTAGATGATGATATAATTAGAAGAGCATAACGAAATTCCTGTTTCATAATATTAGGGTTGAACTTCATTGAAAAGAAAGTTTATTTTATCTGTGACATATTCTGCAACTGGGCTCAGTCCCAAATTACTGTAATCTAACACACTACACATGCATATATCCTATAAAATTATTATGCTGACAAGGTAAAATATCTAATAAAGTTTTCCCTTACCAAAAATAAAATCTTTAACCATTATATTTCAGCTGAAACTATCAGCAACGGGCAGGTGGCACCTAAATGCAGTATGCCTGCAATAAAAGTCTTTAATTATGCTTCAGAAAAGCAAGGACAGTAACACAGTTCCACAGGCACACAAAACACAGGAGAGCATAGAATGTTCTTATTTTCCACACTAAGCAGAAATCAGAGAAAGCAGAGTAGGATAGAGCAAAGTCTGAAAACACAGTCTAAACATCCAATAACGGCAAACAGAGCAATACAGAGTAGGCATTAACAAAGTTTGAAAACAGAGTCTTATAAATCCAATACCAGCAAACAGAGCAACATGGAGTAGGCATGAACAAAGTCCAAAAACACAGTCCAATAAATCCAATACTAGCAAACAGAGCAACATGGAGTAGGCACAATATGAGTCTGAAAAAACAGTCCAATAAATCCATGGCATAAAGGGAGAAGACCATTTGGAGGCTGGGGAGATGAAAATAGCATCCTTAAGTAGCTGCAGAGGAATGGCAAAGTGACGGTCCAAGATGAGCGCTGACTGTGACAGGGAAGTGCATGAAGTGCAAGACGAATGTTTCAGAATGGCCCTCTAGTTTGCCGCTGGATGGTAAAGGTGGGGCCAAATTCTCTGGCTGACATGATAGGGGAGTGAGACAGCACTTGTGGTTGGCCCAGTGGGTATAACTCTGGGTGGACATGAGGAGCATGGTGCAGGTGACCCCCCCAGATTTCAGAACAGGGTGGAGTTATGGCACCACTTAAAGAACTGGGAGCAGAGCTTACCTGGGATGAAAAGAGTGTTCCCTGGACAACTATTGGGGAAGAGTAGACCGGCCAAGGCTTGTTGTACCATCTTCTTGATGTCCAGATTGTGAGCACAAAATATAACTGACTGGGGAGGAAACATTCCAGAGGGGCCTCTTCATTTTGATGCAAGTACCACTGTTAAAAGTTGCAATGGTCTATTAAGACCACAAAGAGAACATCTGTAGGTTACGTATGTAACCCTAGTTCCCCTTAGGGAACAAAACACTGCATCAACAACGCTTTGGGAATACTTCCGTGTTGTCCATGCTCTGAATCACGTATGTAATCTGTCTAATGGAAAGCGTGGCATCACCGGCGGGGTGACATCACGACCAGGAAGCTATAAAAAGCAGCATGGAGTGTGAAGCAGTGTGGCATGGAGACACAGCATCTCGTTCCCTCAGGGAACTAGGGTTACATACATAACCTAGAGACGTTCCTTTTCAGGAACTCAAGCTGCGTCAACAATGCATTGGAAACGAGTGTCCAGTACCGCAAGACTGACCAGTCCCTGCCTAGTGTGTGTGGGCACAGCTAGGTTGAAGGACAGAGGGGCCAGGAGTAGCACTGTGGTCAATGTTATAGAACCTGATGAAGGTCAGCGGGGTGGACCAGCACCGCAGCATTGCAGATGTCCTGGAGAGACACTCCAGAGAACCAAGCCTTAGAGGCTGCCACACTCCGGGTTGAGTGTGCTCTGATCCTGAATGGAGCAGGGCAACCAGAAGAATCATAGGAAGATGCGATATCATTGACAATCCACCACCTCAATGTCTGCTTGTTCCAAGAAGGCACTGGACATGCCTGGAGTAAACTCCAGAAAAGAGGGGCCACTGAGAGGGTCTGTAGATCCCCTTCTCTCTTAAGAGTGCAAATAGCCAAGAGGAAACAGTTTTAACAGTAAGGTGCCTCCAAGAAGCCTTGGACAATGGATTTAAGGGGGGTTTGGATAGAGCCTCCAGCACAAAGACCAGGTCTTACCCAATCAATCTAGTTTGCAGTGCCTTTAAAAAAATGCGTTACCAGCGGGTCTCTGCCCAGTGATTGCCCCGCCAAGGCAATCCACCTCCGTAAGAGACCAGAACCTCGGAGCTGTGCCCCCTTAGGGAGGATGCTCAAGGAGGGCTACCAGGTCCACAAACCACGATTGGGGCCACCAATCTCTACAGAACTCATGAAAGCAGTGCGACAGGAGGAAAGGCATACAGGCGTACCCTTGGCAATGCCTGAGCCATGGTCTCCAGCCCTACATGGGCTGGAGGAGTAAGGGAGAACCAGAGAGACGCAAACAAGTCTACTTGAGACCTGCTTTGTTCAGGTGGCCCAGAATGTATGCTGCTCTCAAGGAAAGCAGCTTACCTTGGGACCACAAGAGGATCTGGCATGCCAGCCTGTACTGGAGGCAGAAGGTGTGGGGTAAAAGGGCAAGCCTAAATGGAAGGACCCGATATTGGTGCGCTTCGGCCCTGAAAGCGAACCTCAGGAACATCCTGTGAGAAGGGAGGATGGATACATGAAAGTATCCATCATTTAGCTCTACCGTGACAAACCAGTCTTTGGATTTAAGCTTTGGGGCTAAAGGAGCTTGCCGATAAAGGCTTTGCACAGGACCTGGACACCTCAGTGTGCAGGTCTGGAAAGAACAGCAGAATCGGATGTGGAGGTTGTGATGTCGTTAGCAGAAAGTGCTTGTCAAGCTTACTGAACAGAGGGTCTTTCTGCTCATCAGATGGCCAAACTAGACGACGGCACGAGTCACGACCTCCATGAGCTCCTCAGACTCACTTAGACCCCCCCCCCCCCCGCCTCAGAGGAAGAGAGGTGGAGCTGAATGCTCCTGTCACAGGAGGAAGAAACCAATGAAAGGCATGCTTTGGAAGCACGTAAACAAGTGCTGGACCCGGCAGGTGAGGTCGGAGAACAGGGACAAGCCTGTCTCAAAAAACTCTGCAAGGTCCATTTGTGAGCCCCAGGAACTAGCACGCCTCTCTGCCTCAGCAAGAGTGGGGTCAGAACTGTGAGGTGTAAGGGAACCCCTTCTGAAGTATGCCCATCGGGAGAGGAGCAATTGCATTGACATCCAAGTGCAAAACAAACTTCACAGCCAGAAGGTTTTTGCTCCCTGATGGCATAGTTCTGTTCGGTGGGCTAAGGTGGCAAAGGAAGAAATTGCATGGGTATAGCCAGTTAACCAGAGTCCCCCTCTCTGACAGGACTGCTCTAACTCCCTGATCAGAAGCATTGACCTCAAAAACCAACTGGCTGATACAGAACCAGTGTTTGAGATTCTGGATGGCCTCTTTGGCCTCTGGTGTCCAAATGACTTTCTGGTGAGTGGAAGTGATATTTTGGAAGGGGCAGCAATCACAATATAGCCTTTGATGAACTAATGATCTGATGAACATGCCCGTGGCTGAAGAATCCCAGATGTACCAGGGCATAAGAGGAAGGGATTAACAAAAAAGGATTGCCACTCCTGGTGATGTTCTAGGATGGTCACATGTACAGGCTTTGTTTGGGGGGAATCCCTACAAAGGATGTCACCATCCAGAGCCTGACCAGGATGGTGGAAGGCAGCAGTTTGGATGGTATGCCCAACTGTTGGACTAGCTCCATCTGCCCAGGTGTCAATGAAGGCACAAGCTGTGTTTATCCCCCCACCGTAAAAACCGGGGGAAAGGAGGGACACACAGCTGGAAGTCATGCTTGCTCTTCTTACTCAAATTCTGAGATTTAAGACAGATCACACATAGACATCACACACATAGAGTGCTTACTGAACAAACAGAAGCTATCTTCGGCTTCACCACATGAGTGTTTAATGCTCCTTGGTCATGATGTCACCCCACCATTGACGTTGCGTCTATCCGTTGGCTGGATTACATACACGTGATTCAGAGCGTGGCCAACGCGAAAGCGTTCCCAATGCTTTGCAATGCAGCTCGAGTTCCTTAGAGGTAACTGGTTGAAGAATGCATGTAGTCATTATTTTATATGTTGAAGGGATCAGTCCAAACAGTTTTGTTTTTGTTATGGAAATAAAAAAAACTGCATTTATGTATTGACAAGTACCAACATGCTAAAAGTGTTGGGGTCTGAAAAACTACTGTCTATACTATTGGTACATTGTCACTATTATTGGTGATCTTTTACTATTGGTACAAGATCACCTGGTCTATAGAAAAGATATCATTGGCATACACATCCTAGATTAGTAAGTACTTTAGTAGTGAGTACTCTTGAGGGCCAAATGAAAACATAAATTAGCAAAACCTGTTTATAACAATTAAAAGGGACATATAAGAAAATACATTTGTACAGAGATTTGAACAACAGTGCAATACAAATCTGAGCATCTTCAAATAATCAGTACAATACAATGAGGTAATGCACTTCTTAAACCAACACCCAAGGGTATGGTAAATAGGGGAGGTAAAGTGTTATATAAATTGCTAAAAAGCTGTCATTGTACAAAGGGAGCAATGAGAATGAGGTTCCTGCACACATGGCTTTTATTCACTCAGGTGAGAGCAGTTGATCCTCCCTGTAGCTTACTCGGTCTGCCCAATCCACCCCAACTCAGCAAAGATGGTGATGTATTAATTGGTGGCATTTTTAACTTCCATGTCAAATGGGACCAGAAAACACAGGTCTTTACATCTGGGCCCCAACAACCAAAATGCATAAGGTGAGAGCACATGATGATAATCTGAATTTGTTCAATGGAATTGTATAGGAGGTATTGATTTTAAAATGATTAGGGATAATATAAAGAAATTATATTACACCATTTACAGACTTGTTTAATGTATTAATACTAATGGGGTTCACTGAAAAGCTTTGCACTTTCATTTTCTTCATTCTGAAGTTTGAGCCTCCGTGAATTTCAAAGTGCACAAACAATGGTATTTGCCATTGAGGAAATCAACAATAAAACTGATATTCTTCCTGGAGTTAAACTAGGTTATAAAATTTATGATTCCTGTGGATCAGTGGAAATAACTACAAGAGCCTCCTTGTCCTTAGTTAATGGCAATGAAGAAAATACATCTGTGATGTCTTGCTCAAACGCTGATAGAGTTCAAGCAATCATAGGAGAAACATCATCCAGCACATCTATTGCCTTGTCTCTTGCTGTGGGACCTTTGCACATACCTGTGGTAAGATCTCTTCTTTCTTTCTCTCATTTTTAAATATAATTAGATAATTCTTTAAATTGAAAAATTTATAAACAGATTTGGAAAGAACATGATTGAAATCTCTTTATTGCAGGTCAGTCACTTCGCTACATGTGCATGTCTAAGTGACAAGAAAAAACATCCATCTTTCTTTAGAACTGTTCCCAGTGATTATTACCAGAGCAGAGCTTTGGCTAAGTTAGTCAG
>JAAIIK010000222.1:45988-58820 GCA_014706435.1 Silurus glanis
AGAGAAAAACACTAAAAAGCAAATGATGGGTAAAGCACCTGCTAAATGAACTTCTTAGATACCCACTATTAAAATTGTCTGTTCAAAGTCTTATTTGTAGGGCAAGCTCTAGTTTAAATAAAAGCTTTTTAAATGGATTTGCATAAAGAATTGCCATTTTAATAATTACAGACAATAAACTGCTATCTATTGTCTGTTTTGCAGGATCTTTCACAAATGGTTAGTTTTTAGTGCATTAATTATGTTGACATAACCACAGTGTGGTTTTCCATATCATTTGTGACAAAAAATTATTGTCTTTAGTTTTGGCGATAAAGATAACCTGCTGGCATAGTGCATATTCCAATGAAAATAAAAAAAACAAAATATCCATACAGATAACTAGATCAGTTTCATAAACTTTGGGTTTAAATTCACTACAAGGACAAATGATTTAATTTGTTACATAACCAGCAACTATGCCCTGTCCCAAGTCACTTTATTCGAGCACACACAAAAAAAATAATAATAGCATGATGTCAATAATGATAATGGGTAAAATGTCAATAATTGTTTAATTTTTTTAAATGTTTTCAGCTGTACATACAATGCACACAATAATATGTTGATAGGGTGAAGGCACTTTCATGTACATTAGCACATTTTTTTATCTGGTAGTATTGCTATTTGTCATGTAATCCGAGTGCAAGCAGATGCAAAAGTTTATTTAATATAAATATCCAAGAAAAACAACCAAATTAGCATGCACAATTATAAATAAGAAACAGGCAAAGGTAGGCACACAATGTTACTAAGGCAATCCAAGAAGATGTACCAAAATAAGTTCAAAGACTGGCAAAAAAAGAAATAAGCATGAAATACTTGGTATATGTAACAAGCTAACCTTAATACTTAGCACAGACCAGACAGAAACAAAGGAATATACAGTATGTCACTCGGTACACCGAAGCAATTCCCCTTTGTAAAACCACCTCAAAAAACATTGCCCGTGAATTGATGTTCCTGTTCGGCCAGGTGGGGATACCCAAGGATCTGCTGACAGATCAAGGTACACGCTTTATGACAAAATAATTGCAGACCTTCATCTGCTTATGTAAGTGAAGCACATGAGGACGTTGGTCTACCATCCATAATCAAACAGGCTTGTGGAGCGTTTTAACCAGACACTGAAGCAAAAGCTATGACTAGTGGTAGACAAAGAAGGGAGAAACTGGGACCTTCAACCTTTACTCTACAGGTCCCTCCTTAAATATGTAAAGGAAATGCAGGAGTGCATTGACAGAGGAGCACGTCTTGTCAGACAGCACCGCTAGGAAGCACAGGCCAAACAGCAATGCTTCTACAACTGCCCATTTTAATCAAGGGAGTTTCATCATGGAAATCGGGTGCTACTCCTGATACCAAGTGTGACTGCTGAGGGCCAGTACACAGAGGAGAAACCTGGTGCTGACCGAAGCACAGTACCTGACGCATTGGCAAGAATTTGCTGAAACCCCAGGAGAAAAAAAATCGAGGCGGCCATGGAATATCCCCACCCTATGTCCAAACTTCTCCTCTCCAGCTTCCCCCCTCTCAGATCTTATTAAGGAAGGACAGCTTGAATGAGTCCGGTGGACTAAGGCAGCAAAACAGGCATTCCTGGAACTAAAATCGACACTCACCGTGCGGCATTGCTGAGAAAACCTGACTTCAGCTTTCCCTTCATTCACAGGAAACCGGGCTGGGGGCCATACTCCCACAAGTCTTCGAGGGAGAAGAACATCAGGTGCTGTACGTCAGCCGATAACTGATACTTTCCAAACAGGTAAAGGTAAAGTATGCTGTGGTAGAACAAGAAGCCCTGACAATAAAGTGGGCAGGGGAATAGTTACATTAGTACCTGGCAGGAAGACAATTCATGCTGGTAACTGACCATGCCTAAGTCCAGTGGATGGCCCACACAAAAGACTAAAGCAAGATCAACCCACTGGTTTCTGTCAATACAGGACTTCTCATTTTAGGTCCAGCACCGAGTCGTGGCCAGCCACAGCAATGCAGATGCTCTCTCTAGAAGACGTGGACTCCAGGCACAAGCACCGTTGATAGTGGGTCTTGGGGGGCACTGTGACAATGGGCCACTGACTGCTGCACTGACTCCCAAACACACCTGCAGACACAGCTGGAAGCGAGTAATGAGATGGAAGCTCCTCACTGTCTACAAGCATGTAAAAAGACACTGAGGAGACTGCCAGCTGGAAAAGTTTTGGCTATCCTCTAATACTGGATCTGTTTCTCTCTCTCTTCTTCTTGGTGACAGCAGCAGCTGTGGAGATGATTCCGATAATCCTACGCCTTGCCTTGGAAGACGAGAGACATTTTTGTGCCAACACAGTTTACATGCAATCCAGCCCATTCCTCCCTGCCCAAACCATTATGCACAACCAACATGCCCCTCTCTTACCTCCACCTATGGGCCGACTCTGCTGCTCACATGCGCATCTTCACAAAATCTTCACTACAAACACCCTAAGCCACCCTACATAAATGTTGCACCGTCTACTCCGTGCATAATGTCTGTGTTCAACCCATTCTGCAGTGAAGTGCTACACAATTAAAGTCAGCAACCAGTGAAATATTTACCACCACATTGAAGGAACAAATAAATGAATGAATAAATGAATGAATTAATTTATTCATTTATTTATACAGAAACTAAACAATAAAGATTGTTATTATGCATCTTTCTATTAGTTTATTTCTGTTATTTGATTGTATATAAAATTGATTTAGCAAAAATTAGGTAGATAGATGGCTAAAAACCTGGGTAGGACCCTGCTCTTTGGCCATAAATGTAAAGATGAGTGAGCATAAACATCTTGTAGTCAAAAATAGTCTCCACAAACTTTTGTACAAGAATGAAGTTTAGGAGAATGAGATCTGTTTGGTAATGCATATAGCAATCAGTTGGTCATTTGGGTGTTGTTTTGCTTATTCACAGAAAAAAAAATGCATTTATATTGATATTCTGACAAAGACCAACATGCTAAAAATGTTGGGGGGCGTAAGGGGAAACTACGGTCTAACATTGGGTCATTAAGACCATTTGTTCTCTAAAATAGTTAATTTCCAAACCTGTTTATGACATTAATAAATACATATAAAAAAATCGTAAATAGATTTAAACAACAGTGTGATAAAATTTTAAAATGTGCACCTTGTAATAATCAGTACAATACAATGAGATAATGCAATTCCTAACACCCAGGGGTCTGGTAAATATGGGAGTTAAGGAGTTATATAAATGATGAAATGGATGTCATTGTACAAAGAGAGCAATGAGAATGAGGTTCCTGCACACATGGCTTTTATTCACTCAGGTGAGAGCAGTCGATCCTCCCTGTAGCCTACTTGGCCTGCCTAATCCACCTCAACTCAGCAAAGACGGTGATGTACTAATTGGTGGGATTTTTTCCTTTCATGTCAAATGGGACCAGACAACACACGTCTTTACATCTGGGCTCCAACAACCAAAATGTATAAGGTGAGAACATATTACTAGAATCTAAACTTAGTAGAATTTGGTAAATTGAATTATATCCATTCTATAGGTGATATACATTTGTAGAAGATAAGGAATATATTAGTTAACTAAAAATACAACATCTACCCACTTGTTTATTAATAATTACAGAGTTTACTGAATTGCTATCCATTTTTTTTTCTTCCTGTAGTTTGAGCCTCCGTGAATTTCAGAATGCACAAACAATGGTTTTTGCCATTGAGGAAATCAACAACAGAACTGATATTCTTCCTGGAGTCAAATTGGGATATAACATTTATGATTCCTGTGGATCAGCAGAAATAACTACAAGAGCCTCCTTGTCCTTAGTTAATGGCAATAAAGAAAACACAGCTGTAATGTCTTGCTCCAAACCTAATACAGTTCAAGCAATCATTGGACAAACAGCCTCCAGTCCATCAATTGCCATGTCTGTGACTGTTGGACCTTTAAACATACCTGTGGTAAGAACTCTGCATTAATTTGTGTAAATAAAAAAATAATTTTAAACTAATGCTTACAATTGTAAAATTATTGATGACCATTATAATGCACATGATTAACATAATCAAAATCTTTTTATTGCAGGTCAGCCACTTCGCTACATGTGCATGCCTAAGTGATAAGAAAAAACATCCATCTTTCTTCAGAACTGTTCCCAGTGATTATTACCAGAGCAGAGCTTTGGCTAAGTTAGTCAGGCATTTTGGCTGGACCTGGGTAGGAGCCCTGTGCAGTGATAATGACTATGGAAACAATGGCATAAATGATTTCATCATTGCAGCCAAAGAAGAGGGAATCTGTGTTGAGTATTCAAAAGCATACTTTAGGACGGACCCCCGAGAAAAAATTCTGAAAATTGTTGAGATGATTAAGGCTTCAACCTCCAAAGTTATTGTAGCATTTGTCTCAACCTCTGACCTTGCTGTTCTTCTAAAGGAAATGGCCTTACAAAACATGACTGGGTTTCAGTGGATTGGAAGTGAGTCCTGGATTTCTGATACAGTTAATATCCAATGGCAGCATCTGCTGAAAGGATCAATGGGTTTTGCTATGCCAAAGGCTCAAATCAATGGACTAAATGAATTTCTGACCAGACTTAATCCAGCTTCTGATCCAACTATTTTCAAAGAGCTGTGGGAGACGATATTTGAATGTAAGCTTCCCAAAGAGGAAAATGTCAAGATAGAGCAAATGTGCAAAGGTAATGAAAGTCTCAGTCAAGTTCAAAACCTTTACACAGATGTTTCAGAGTTACGAGTTGCAAATAATGTTTACAAGGCTGTTTATGCTGTGGCTTATGCCCTGCATAACACATACGGTTGTTCTAAGAGGGAGAGTGAACAAGAAGGTCTTATTGAATGCGCAAACATGACTAATAAACCATGGCAGGTAAGTGTAACAATATAGCCTGAAGACTAACAAATGCCTATAATTGTCATTGAATAGTATGTTATTCATTATTTAGGTAGTGAATGAGTTAAAGAAGCTCCGTTTCACCACTGCAAATGGAGAGGATGTATACTTTGATGAAAATGGAGACCCTGCAGCAAGGTATGAACTGCTGAACTGGCAACAAAGCAAAGATGGTAAAGCAGTGTTTGTTAAAGTGGGCTTCTATGATGACTCTCTGGAAAGACACAATCAGCTGTTATTTAACAACATTAGTATAACCTGGGCCCACAACAAATCACAGGTAAATAACACTATCTATATAAGAAAACAATAAAATATAAAGAAATTGTCAAAATTAGATACAGCCAAAATGTTTTTCAGGTGCCAGTCTCTGTGTGTAGTCCCAGTTGCCTCCCGGGCACCAGGAAAGCTGTACAGAAAGGAAGGCCAATCTGCTGCTTTGACTGTATACCATGTGCAGAGGGGGAAATCAGTAATATATCAGGTATTATGCATATTACATACATTTACTAATAATTAACAGTTATTTCAAACAGATTCTGATTCACTTCATACATTTTAAAAGAAAGAAAATGACTTACATTCCTATTTACATTTTTTCCTTCTCCAGATTCAATAACTTGCATCAGTTGCCCACCTGAACTGTGGTCTAATGACAAGAAAACTGCTTGTGTCTTGAAGTTGGTGGAATTTCTGTCATTTCAAGAAATAATGGGCATCATCCTTGTATCATTTTCTTTGTTAGGAGTTTCACTCACCATCTTCATTGCTGTAATCTTCTTTAAACACAAGGACACACCAATTGTTAGAGCAAATAATTCTGAGCTGAGCTTCTTGCTCCTGTTCTCTCTGACTTTGTGTTTCCTTTGTTCGATAACATTCATTGGTCAGCCTTCTGCATGGTCCTGTATGCTGCGCCACACAGCTTTTGGAATCACGTTTGTCCTCTGTATTTCTTGTGTTCTGGGAAAAACAGTCGTTGTGTTAATGGCCTTCAGAGCTACACTTCCTGGCAGTAATGTCATGAAATGGTTTGGGCCTCTACAGCAGAGACTCAGTGTACTTGCCTTCACTCTTGTACAGGTCATTATTTGTATACTTTGGTTAACAATATCTCCTCCCTTTCCCTACAAAAATATGAAGTATTACAAGGAAAAGATCATATTAGAGTGTAATGTAGGTTCAGCTATAGGTTTCTGGGCTGTGCTGGGTTATATAGGACTTCTGGCTCTTTTATGTTTTATTTTGGCTTTTCTGGCCCGGAAGCTACCTGACAATTTCAATGAAGCCAAATTCATCACATTCAGTATACTCATATTCTGTGCAGTGTGGATCACCTTTATTCCTGCTTATTTCAGCTCTCCTGGAAAATTCACTGTAGCTGTAGAGATTTTTGCCATTTTAACATCAAGCTTTGGATTATTATTCTGCATATTTGTTCCAAAATGTTATATAATCATACTGGAACCAGAGAAAAACACTAAAAAGCAAATGATGGGTAAAGCACCTGCTAAATGAACTTAAATGAAAGCCTTTTTAATTAAATTGCATAAAGAGCTACTATTTCAATAACTGAAATAAATAACTGCTAAATAAACTGTTATTTATTCTCTAATTTTTGCAGGAATCTTTTCATACCGTTAATATTTTAAATATTGTGGTATAGCCAGTTTGTATTTTTATATTTCTTTTCAGACATAATATATGCTTTGTAAAAACACTAAAATGTATTTGTCAGTAATTTTTTCTGTAATTCACCAGTCATCAGTAAATGTTAATGAATTACAACAGTTTTATTACTTTTGGGTTCACAAAGCTGCTAATCAAATTTAATATGAGGTTAAGTATTGTGACCACATGGTAATCAGGGACTAAAAGTAACTAATATGATTACATAAATAAAACACAAATAAATAGCATATCTACTTATAGAGAGCTTACTGGTTCAGGAAGGAAGCAAGAAAAGTCAGAAGACAAGTTTAACCACAACAATCAAACAGGCTTTACTAAGAATTGGAATCTTTTATGCTATAAAACTTTTGAAGTGTGGTGTGAACTAAACGGAGAGTGAAGGCCTGTTTCAGCAGGTAGTATCGAAGAGCAAGGACCACTCATTTGATTGCCATACATGCCTTTTCAACAGCACAGGGTGCTCCTTCCTCCTCCACTGCTTGGGAAAACACGACCCTGTCATTAGCATCTTGCGACTACAACAAATTCAGAATCCAGGGTCTAAACCACATAGAAAGGGTCATACACTTTCTATCTCCAGTGCATAATTCTTAATTGTGATTAAACCCTTGGATGAAATCCTGAGTCACAACTAAAATGGTCTCATGTGCAGGAGGCCCCACGGTATCACCGTGGATGCAGCCGCCATGAGTCTTAAAACCTTTGATGTCAATTGACAGGACCTTTCTGGCCTAGCTTGATATTCTTTAGGGCATTTAGACTGGGTTCAATTCGTGCAGGTGGCAGCTGCGCATGCATCATGACCAAATCCCCTAAAGTCTCCAAATACATTGTGATCTTGGGAGGAGCAAGAGTGCCTTTCTTGGCATTGAGTTTTAACCCCAGAGATTTGAGGTGAGCTAGGATGGCTTCCCATCTACCTAGCTCTTGGGACAGTATATAATGGCTGGGCTGAAATTTATCAAACACTTCGGCATGTGTCTTGACTGTATCAACAGAGTCAGCAAAAGACTGGAAGGTGACATGGCACCTTGCCCCTATCCCTGATGCAATTTAGATTGAGCCACAGATGTCTATCCACCATTTGCTTGGCTGCACAGAAAAAGAGATCAATGGAGTGTAGCTCTAAAAATGCCTCCTCTTTAATTCCCCTGTTTGTGCTTAGGTCTTATAGCTGGTCAGCCTGAAAAACCATCATGGTGTGAAAGGAAGCACCAGCATGACCCGCAACTTAGAACACATTCCCCCCCCAGTGCAGATTAAGCTCTACATGGTTTCGTGGGGAGGGTGGTTCCTAAGCAGTGATGCATTGTCAAGAGAGATACCATTCAATCATCTCTTTTACCTGGGATATCATAGTATACTCCTGCACCCTTACACTCATAATAGTCAAATAAATCAACTCTATAGGTACGAAGACTTGAGAAGAATATGGCTCACTCTTTGAGTGAGAAAACTCACTATGGAGAGCAGGAAAAAATGGGAGGGGCCAACATTAGGATCCCACCCCCTGGCCATCTAACAGAAATCTTCATCCAGCTTGGAGGGTTCCCCTATCAGGAACTCAAGCTGCGTCAACAATGCTTTGGAAACGCTTCCGGTGTTTGATGCTCTCAATCACGTGTGTAATTTGGCCAATGGAGAGATGCGTCACCAGGCGGGGTAACGGCACGATCAGGAAGCATAAAATGTGCATGTGGTGGAGCCGCCGCTAGATTCTGTTTGTTCAGGATATTTTGCGCACATTTCGACCCGGTCTTTTAGCCGTGAACTTTGTGTTTGCATGTCTATGCAAATGCTCTGCTCCCGGAGAGTGCTCTTCAAAGAGAGCACTCTCCCTCATGGCTCTGGCCCCGCTGTTGCTGCGGCAAGGCGGCATCAGATCTGGTCGGGCTCGCAGGCAAGTCTGGCAGAGCACTTGGAGATGGGCTTGTCTCTTCTTTCCCCAGTAGATGCAGCACTGCACTCTGCCTTCTGAACTTTCTCCTCCTCCGAGGAGAGTATGGAGACTAACAAGCCCACAGACTTCTCCCAGCCTGTGCTGTATGAGGAGCTCTTGGAGGCAGTGACTCATGCTGTGTTGAAACTCGAATTGGCTTGGCCAGACGAGAAGCAGAAGCAGCATGGATAAATGCTTTCTGCATCTTACAGCACTACCTCCATGCCTGCCTGCCTTTTCCCTGAAAGAACCTGTGTTTCTGTCTAAAGGCCCCGTCCTGGGACCTCCTTGTCATCACATAATGCTATCAATGGATGCATCCCTCATTGGGTGGGGAGCGGTCCTGAGTGGCCCTACACCCAAGGTTAATGAAGGGGGC
Organism: Silurus glanis; assembly: GCA_014706435.1. Lineage (NCBI taxonomy): Eukaryota > Metazoa > Chordata > Actinopteri > Siluriformes > Siluridae > Silurus > Silurus glanis. The sequence continues at coordinate 54,953 of JAAIIK010000222.1, forward strand.
TCCATCTCACTTGGCACATAAACTGCCTGGAGATGCTGGCCATGCTAAGGGCTCTGAAGCACTTCTCCAAGACTTGAGGGATCGCCATGTGCTTTTCCATATGGACAACACATTGGTGGTCTCTTATATCAACCATCAGGGGGGTCTGCGATCTCGCCTCCTATACAGGCTGGCACTGCAGATCCTCCTGTGGTCCCAGGGAGGACTGTGCTCATTGAGGGCAGCTTACATCCCTGGGTACCTAAATCAGGGAGCAGACGCCCTTTTGAGGCAAGGGTCGAGGCCCAGGGAATGGAGGCTCCACATCGAGGTGGTGTAACAGATCTTACAGAGCACAAGTGGATTTGTTTGCGACTCAAGAGACATTGTACTGTCCCCTCTGGTTTTACCTCACTCATCCAGCCCCCCTGGAGCTGGACACCATGGTACAGACGTGGCCAAGGCTGCGCCTGTACGATTTCCCCCCTATCACGCTGTTCCCAGGAATTCTGTAGAGAGTTCGCCGGGATGGAGTCCGTCTCCTCCTGGTGGCCAGTCAGCGGATAGACAAACTATGGTTTGTGGACCTGCTGGCAGCATTGAATGTAGCTTTTGATAGGGAACTAAAAAGAGTTGTAAATGCATTTTTTTGATGAGATTTTGAAATCCCCTTTCAAAAACTCGAGCCGCACCAACAAAGTTTTGGGAACGCCTCTGCATGACCATGCTCTGAACCACGTGTGTAATCAGTCCAACGGACAAGTGTGACGTTATCGGCAGGTGACGTCATGACCAGAAAGTATGAAAGTGCATGCCATGAAGTTGGCACTAGCTTCTGTTTTTCAGGAAATGCTTTGTGTATGTTTGTTTGGCGCATTTATAAGATCAGGTAAGCATTGCTAAGTCGGTAAATTATAAAAAATCAGGAAATGGAAAAGCAAGCAAATAAGGGCAAGTGGACTTCGTCTGCAAAGCTTATACGGCGGCGGGTCAGACTGGAGGTTGTTTGCACACTATGGCGGTCTTGCAAGCCTTTCAGGCAAACCTACTTATAAAGATACAAGAGAAATGAAAGGAGAGATGACAACATTTTAGAGCTGCGTCATGCTACAGACCTGGCCTCAGGGCCACTAAGGAGACTGCTTAGGCCATAGGCCGGTTTATGGCAGCTCTGGTAACCGCTGAGAGGCACCTTTGGCTGACCCTGTCCGATCTTTCCGACAGGGACAGAGCCGTTCTCCTGGATGCCCCTCTCATGCTGACCGGCCTGTTCGGCGATGCCGTTAATACAATAGTCAAGTATCAGGAGGCGAAAAGACAGTCGGTGGCATTTCAACACCTCTCTTCCTTACCTCCCTCTCATGAGGCTGCTCGGGGGGGCACAACAACAGCCCAGTGCAAGTAGGCATCAAGAGGAGTAGAAATTCAGCCCAGGGAGGTGACGGATCTGAGGATCTTGATCTTCAACAAAAGGGTTCGACGAAAAGGTCTTAACTGATCAGGACCTCAAAGGGGTTCCGCTGGGTGGGGGAGGTGTATGCCTCCGATGCTTCAGGGCACAACGATCTCCAGTGAGTGCCTCCCTCAGTTTCCGCCCGAAAACATACAGGATTTGGGGGTCGTCCCATCTCCCCGGAGGCTCCAAGTACAGCTTCAGGGCACTGCTCAAGCTGCTCTAGACATACCAGAGGTCAGTCTCGAGAGACTGATTCCCTTAAGAAACTGTCTGGCAGCATGGAAACTCTTGCCAAACATGTCTCCATTGTTCCTGAGCACTGTAAAAATAGGCTACATGATTCAGCTTGGGTCTCATCCACCTCAAATCAAATTCACCTCAAAGCTTATCAATATTGGGTGCATCTGTTTGGCCTTGCACTCTCACTCTGCTCCTTCACAAAGTGTGTGGATGCAGCTCTGGCTCCTCTGAGACTCTGGGGCATCTGCGTACTGAACTTTATCAAAGATTGGTTGATATTGGCTAGATCAGCGAACTTGGCGACCTCACGTGGTGAAGCATGTGGCCCCCTCCTTTCTGGAGTTTACTCTAGGTATGGCAAGTGCCTTTTTGCACTCTAGAAAGGTTACATCCCCAAGGTGCCCTCGGTCGTCCCACGACCTGCTAGGTTGCAGGCATTCTACCCTCCTATGTTTCAGGCCCCAGACCAGGAGAAGTTGAACCAGCTGTGCCCGGTGCGAGCACTGGACACCAAAATCCACAGGACGGGTCCCTGGAGGAAGTCAGATCAGCTGCTCGTCTGCTACAGGCCTCTGAGTAGAGGCCTCCCTGCTAACAAGCAGACTGTGAGCAGAGGGATCATTGATGTTGTTGCATCTTCTTATGAGTCTTCTAGTCTCCCCGCTCCATTCGGGATCAGAGCTCACTCGACCCGGAGTGTGGCAGCCACTAAGGCTTGGTCCTCTGGAGTGTCCCTCCAAAACATCTGCAATGCTGCAGACCCTGCTGACCTTTGTTCAGTTTTATAACCTTGACCTCGGTACCACACCTGGCCCCTCTGTCCGGCGACCTAGCTGTGCCTATATACACTGGTCAGGGAATGGTTAGTCTGGCGTGCTGAAAATATATTTGGCTATAAGCAGGTTATCAATTGAAAGAGCATCCCTCATTGATTAGCACTTTATTATTTATCCATAATATGAACATGAATTTATAATTTCAGTTTGTGCCATATTATAACATTTCTTATATAATAAAAACTTTTTTTTACAAAAAACAAAATGTGTAGTCATGAATGCTTGTAGTGCATATACATCTGTAGGCTACAGCATGTAATAACTAGGTCTAGTGTACATTATGCAAGGCACATTTAAAGAAGTCACTAATATAAAGAAAGCATGAATAAAAGGCAAAATAGATGTGTATACATTTACAGTATTCAATAAAATGTTTCCCTCACTAATCAGTACAATACAATGAGGTAATGCACTTCTTAAACCCAAGGGAGGTGAGTAAAAGGATTATATAAATGGCTAAACAGCTGTCAAAGCATTTAGAGAGAGATGAGAATGAGGTTTCTGCATGCATGGCTTTTATTCACTCAGGTCAGAGCAGCTGATCCTCCCTGCACCTTACTAGGCCTGCCCAATCCACCTCAACTCAGCAAAGATGGCGATGTACTCATTGGAGGTATCTTTACCTTACATGGCAAAGTGGAGCAGACAGTGCATGTCTTTACATCTGGGCTCTGGAAACCAAAATGTAATAGGTGAGAGCACAATTATAATTTGAATATGTTTTAATTTAGTAAGTGGAATTATAATAATGGTCATAGATCTATAAATTAAAAGATCAGAAATATTTGAAAAGATTTATAAACTTGTTAATGTACTGATGCATGTGTTATTCATTAAAAATCACTGTAACATTCTTTGCTTTTGCGTGCAGTTTAAGCTACCGTGAATTTCAAAATATGCAAACTATGTTATATGCTATTGAAGAAATCAACAACAGAACTGATATTCTTCCTGGAGTCAAATTGGGTTATAAAATTTATGATTCCTGTTCATCAGTAGAAATAACTACAAAAGCATCATTGTCTCTAGTTAATGACCATGGAGAAAATACATCTGCATTGTTTTGCTCCAAACCTGCTACAGTTCAGGCAATCATAGGAGAAATATCATCCAGTCCTTCTATGGCAATTTCTGTTACTGTAGGACCTTTGCACATACCAGTGGTAAGATCTCTTCTTTTTTCCCCAACCTAATTTTAAATTCTTGTCAATCGAATGCTTCTGTTGTCAAATTAATGATAAAAAATGATAACCAAAAAGTAAACAAAATCTACCTATTGCAGGTCAGTCACTTTTCAACATGTTCATGCCTAAGCAACAAGAAGAAATATCCATCATTCTTCAGAACTGTTCCCAGT
>JAAIIK010000222.1:69577-91493 GCA_014706435.1 Silurus glanis
TATATATATATATATATATATATATATATATATATATATATATGCAGAAAATGTTGAGATTTTCTTTGAAAGTAACAAGGATGGACAGGATTAGAAATTAGTTTATTAGAGGGACAGCGCATGTAGGACCTTTTGGAGACAATAAGAGGAGGGACATGGTGTATATCGGTAGGAGAATGCTGTGGATGGAGCTACCAGGAAGGAGGAAAAGAGGAAGACCAGAGGACAGGGAGGTATGGAGACGGATGATCCGCTGTGGCGACCCCTAATGGGAGAAACCGAAAGAAGAGGACATATATATATATATATATATATATATATATATATATATATATATATAACAAAATATCAAAATTTCATTTGTAATAACTAGCTATATAATCTGGTATATATGTCGAACCTTGTAGTAAAATTAACATTTCATAATATTATTTAAAGAAGCAAAATGACAATCCAATGTGTGGTTTCACATATATTTTGAGACCTTCAGCAATATTAGCTGAGGTCTCTGACCACTCTTCATGAATATTTTCCCTTTAACAACATTGTGAGTGCACTGTAAGAATCGCACTCTCAATGCCCTATAATCAGTAATACAGTAGCTCTATGTAGGCAGGATCATGGACCATATTTATTGTATAACACTACTGACTTCACTCTTGTATCTTTAACAATTTTGGCAACCATGTACAGAATTTCTTTCTAATACATTGCACATTTATGTATGTTATAAAATTATTATTTTGAGGTCAATCTGAAATGCTTTTCAAACTTTTATTTTTGTACCACTATATTTGAGCTGATGTAAAAAAATCTAAACGAATGCAAATAATATATTACTTCAAGCTGTTGTTTGTCTTTCAAGATATTATTACACAAATATAATTATAATTAACAAACAGTTACTATGACATGCAAAATGAAAGTTTCTGGAAGGCCTTTAACAACACAAGCAAATAATGCTTTCAAGAACAAGAGCAGATTACATAACTGTAGTGAATTATTATTAATTTGATAAGATTTTAAATACGTCTTCTTAAATTTATATATTAAAATATATTTAAAAATGCATTTTTAAGTATCTTTACGATCTCTACAGATCCATACAGGGTGCAGACTTGCAAAACCAACTCTTCGCCAGCAGATGTCAGCCATGTGCAAGTAGCAATTATTTGAGGACACATTAAGACAGAATGGTTGAAAGTTAAATAAAGACTAGTTTTTACACCACTAGAGGGACCACAAATGGTTTCGTTTATATACAAGGGTAAATATGTAGTTGTAAAATTTAAATATTCATTATAATATTTTTTATTATTTTATTATAGTTCAAAATGCAGTTTATATGTGGTAAAAAGTAGTAATAGAAGTCATTTTAAATGCCCATTTAGCTATTTTACAAATACAAAAAAAAAAACATAGACCATAAATCAATAGACCATAATATACCAAAGTTATATGTAGTCAATACTTGTCAAATGAACTATACATATTGCATTCAGAAAGTATTTAGACCCCCTTGCACATTGCAGCCTGATACTACAAACGTTCAAATTAATTTTTTTCTCATTAATCTACACTAAGTAACCCATAACGACAAAGTGAACACAGAATTCTAGAAATGTATACAAATGTATGAAAAAGGAAAAAAGGAAATATCATATCCACATAAGTTTTCAAACCCAACAACATTTGAAATTTAGTTCAGGTTCTCTCAATTTCTCCTAATCACTGCTAAGTTGTTTCTAGGCCTTGATTGGAGTCCACCTGTGGTAAATTAAATTGATGCATTATTTTGAAAAAAAAAAAAACACACTGAAAAGAACGTCTCTAGGTTACGTATGTAACCGTAGTTCTCTGAGGGAAGGAGACGCTGCATCGCATTGCTTTGGGAATGCTTCCGTGTTGTCCATGCTCTGAATCACGTGTGTAATCTGTCCAATGGAAGGTTACTGACAGGGTGAAGTCACGAAGCTATTAAAAGCACATGGAGTAAAGCCAGAGCCAGCTTCTGTAAGGGAGATGGCAGGGACACCGGCAGTGTGGCATAGAAATGCAATGTCTCGTTCTCACCGGAAACTACGGTTACATACATAACCTAGAGACATTCCCTTTCAGGAACTCTAGCTGCGTCACAATGCTTTGGGAACGAGAGTCCAATACCACCAGAGGGCTCATTAGAGGATGCAATGGCATCAATAATCCACCTGCTCAAGGTCTACTTGTTCGCAGGTAGCCTCGACCACACCTGCGCCATGGTGTCCTGATGGGACTGGAGGGGTAAGGGAGAACCAGAGGGGACGGCTCTAGAGATGTGAACAGGTCCATCTGAGCCTTGCCAAATTTCTCCCAAATTTGCTCCACCACATGAGGATGGAGCCGCCATTCCCCGGGTCTCAACCCCTGTCTCAACAGGGTGTCTGCTGCTTCATTCAAGTGGCCCAGGATATATGCTGCTCTCAAGGAGAGGAACCTCCTTTGGGCCCTAATAGTTGATATAAGAGACCACCGAGGTATTGTCAGAATGGATTAGCACGTGATGATCTCTGAGGTCCATGAGGAAACGCTTCAATGCTAGAAGCATGGCCAGCATCTCCAGGCAATTGATGTGCCACAGTAGATGGGGCCATACCTATAGACCTTGGGTGGAGCGGTCACTCATGCCGACGTAGTGCATAGGGGCTTAGTGGGCAATGTCAGTGTCTTCATAGACAATGCAGTCCCCGGGGAGAGATAGCTAGCTAGTGTCTATTCACTCCGTGGCATTGCTCCGTAACCGTGTTCTTTCAGCCCCATGATGCTCTAATATAATGCTGCTTCGGGGCTAAAGGGGCGGGCTGAAAGAGGCTTTGCACAGGACCGGGACACCTCAGTGCACCTCAGTGCAGGTCTGGAAAGAATGGATGACCCCGACATGGAGGTTGTAAAGCCAGCAGCAGAAAGTGCTCATCCAGCTTACTGGATGGAGGGGCTTTCCAATCATCGGCCAGCCAAGCTAGATCCAGCTTGGCGACGGCACAAGTCACAACCTCCATAAGCTCTTTGACCTTTTAAATAACAGCGCCCTCCCCCCTAGAGGAAGAGAGGCGGAGCTGCATGCTCTCGTCACAGTGGGAAGAAACCACCAATAGGCATGCTTCCAAAGTCTGCGAACGAGTGCTGGACTGAGCAGGTGAGGTTGGAGATAGGGACAAGTCCGTCTCTAAACCCTCTGCAAGATCCATCTGTGAACCCCAGGAACTGGTATGCCACTCTGCCTCAGGGAGAGCAGGGCCAGAACCGCAAGAAGTAAGGGCACCCTCCTCAAAGAGTGCCCATCGATAGAAATTTAGACTCATCCACCTTCACCACTTCTACCCCTTGCAACTGCACTCCACCGCATCCCCTCTTATTTATGTACATGTCTTGCTCCTGCTAAATTCCATTCCGCTTTTTCTCCAGCATGTACCTCCATCTGTACAATCTCATCTCAGCCTGCTCCCTACTCTCACCACAAATCACAATATCATCTGTGAACATCGTGGTCTATGTATCCTCCTATCTGACCAAGTTTGTCAATCTGTCCATCACTACTGCAAACAGGAAGGGGCTCAGAGCTGATCTTGATGAGTCAACTTTCTCCTTGCCGCCAGGGTCTTTCTGGAGATCCTGATGCTCGAAAATTGTCCCAGTGCCATTTTTCATTCATGCTTCGACCATACTCATTCCCAATCGTTTGGGCAAAGTTTACACACATAATTACCTTCCTCTCAAGCCTGAGAGCCCTGTTGGTGGCTTTGCACAACTACTGTGCCCCACTGGGGGCATTGCTCAGATTTTCTGTTGTGCCAAGAATGCCGCCCAGTTCTTCTGTCTAGCAGAGAGCATTGCACAGCCTTGTCACCCTGCTAAGGGCTCGCTGATGATATCAATCCGCCTCCGAAACCAGCTAAGGATGTCATTCTACCATCCCACCTTGTAAAATAATTATTTCACCCATCATTTGCTATGAAGGATGTCACTCCACTTGCTGGCTTAGCTGAGGATGTCACTTTGTCTATCTGCTTGGCTGTTTTCACTGCCCTCTCTGGCCTCACCGCCATTGTTGCTTTCCCCTTTGGCCTCACCACCATCATCACTTTCTCCCACCCAGACTTATTGCCATGCCAAGAACACTACCCAGCCTTCCTGCTTAGTGGAGAGCATTGTGCACATCGCTTTGTTAATCTGGTGTCACCAGTCCTCCTGCCTAGTGGAGAGCATTGTGCACATCGCTTTGTTTATCTGCTTTGCTGTCTTCACTCCCCGCTCTGGCCTCACTGCCATCATCACTTCTTCCTTGGCCCTGGCCTACCATTCTGGGAGAGGGAGTTCAGGAGTTCTCTTTCATTGGATGCTAAAAGTTGGATCCACAAGAACAGCCTAAAGATCCATGAGATAAATGTGGAAGATTAAACTTAAGAAATATAAAGAATGATTTGAACTATAAAATAGACTGTGGCTTAGGTCTGCAATTGTTGTGAACAGTTTTGCACTCAAGTGTCCATCATTGAACAGATGATAACCTTCTATCAACAATGATAGAACTATAGTGAAAGGACATATGGTGACACCAAGATGACCTCAAGGTTTCTCTACTTATACCCTCTCATTGAGTTTTCCTTGCCACTGTTGCCAATTGTGGTGAAAGTGGGAAGTGTTAGGAAACTGTTTAATGTCCAATTTAGCATTTAGACTTAAATCAGTTCAGTTGATCTTTATTTATTTCTTGAAGGCAATTTGGTTGCAACATACTGTACAAGCATATCCCATAAGACAATTTCAACACACAGTACAAACACCCACTTTCCTCTTAAGATGTATTTACATTTAAAAACTTTATAACTAAGGGGATAAATGAATGTCTAAATTGATTTGTTTTGCCAATAGGAGTTCTATAACAAATGCCAGAAGTAAGAAAGTGAAACCCATGATACATAGGATGGGAATCATCTAACAAAATTATCTGGGCTTCACACAAAACCTGTCTATGTTGTAACTTTTGCCATAGTCATCTGCTTCCTCCCCGTCATTTAACTTCCCTGGTAAACAATCCCCCCACAGACAATTTTTGGCTTTTCATATTTAGAGACTTAAACCAGCACAGCAATGAAAAAATAACACAGCAAATTTATTTGTGTCTGGTTTCTCATTTCTATTGAAGGAGGCCAATGCATGAGGTAATTTCTTTGAATATACCTGAGTCATGAAGTTTATGTCAAAAGGAAGAGAAATACAGAGCAGAAAAAATGTGTTTACAGCCATCAGTACAAACAAAGTAATTATCCATGATGTCACACTGATTGTTTCATTTGTTTTAATTGGTCCTATTTTTTCTACTGACTAAAATCAAAGACCATTGAACAAATAAACATAATTCATACAGATTACTGTTTGGCAAACTGAAAAAAAAAAATGTATACAATTTAAAAAAATTATTTCAGATCATTTGCCAGATACATCAAATACATATAACATCTTCTGTATGATAATGAGGAAAAAAATACCTTGCTCATTAGTTGTTTCAATGGGCCAGAAAATTACTCAAGCTCCACAAGGATTTCCCAAAATGACCCCAGATGTTGTTTGCTCTGGGCAAATTTACCTCTACTAAACAGGAACAATTCTCACTACCTGTCTCTGCAGGAGATGCATGGGCCTGCTTTATGTTGCCTAATCTCTCTCCATATCTCTAGTCAGGTGATGGCTGTGGATGCCTGGCTGTGGGCACTAGGGCTCCTGATTTGGCCGATCTGGGTTTACTCTGCTGGACTCTCCTGCACTTTGCAGGTCAGGCCTGTCTCCAGAACCCTGTATAAGAAAGGAGATGTGATTATTGGGGGTCTCTTTCCAATTTATAATGAAGCCCCTGAACCTGATCACATGTTCCTCCAGAGAGTGCAGGAAAGCCAATGCCAAAGGTAAGAACTATGTGTCTTTAAAATGAAAAAAAGTTTATGAGATTTGTGCAAGTCGTGGAAAATGTTTAGGTCTAAGAATGTTTGGGCTGGGCTTTAAATGTGTCAAAAACTCAACGAGGTTCAACCTAACTATTGAGTTTAAGCTAAAAAGGGCTAGAGTATTTACACTGCACTAACTAATAATGCTCCTTTTTCATTCTTTTCATTATTGATGTCTCAGAGTTGAATTACGAGCTTACCGTTGGCTGCAAACCATGATATTTGCAGTGGAGGAAATTAATCGAAACCAGTCTCTTTTACCAAACTTCACACTGGGTTACCTTGCTGCAGATACATGCTTGGCTGAGAGAAATACACTAAGTGCTGCGCTGGCGATGGTGACCGGACAGGAGGAGACAGTGTCTGGGGAAGAGTGTACCGCAGCTCCCAGCGTACCTGTCATCATTGGCGATGCACGCTCTTCTGCCTCCATAGTTGTGGCTGATACATTGAGTGTTTTTGGCATCCCAATGGTAAATAAAAGTGTCCACTATTCAGCTGTAATTTTTCATTAATTATATAATGTAGACAGTTTTCTGTCGTTCCAATACAGATATTTCATTCTATAGTAAAAACTGATTTTATTTTTCTGATCTGATCTGCTTTTGTTTCTCCAGATAAGCTACTTTGCTTCTTGTGCATGCCTCAGTGATCGCAACAAGTACCCAACCTTTCTGCGCACAGTTCCTAGCGATGCCTTCCAGGCTAAAGCCATGGCCCGGTTGTTGTACCTGATGGGCTGGACCTGGGTTGGGGTTGTGTCTGGAGATGATGTATATGGCAAAAGTGGTATACAGCTGCTGCTGAAGGAGCTAAAGGGTTCAGGAGTGTGTGTGGACTACCATGAGGTCATCCCCAAATCCCATGCACCCAGTAGGATTCAACGCATTGTAGAGAGGATCCAAATTTCGAAGGCTCGTGTGGTCGTAACCTTTGCTATAGATCCTGATATGGAGGTCTTGCTGAGAGAAGTGGTGAGGATAAATGCTACTGAGAGACAGTGGATTGCCACTGAAGCATGGAGCACCTCTGTCCATTACTCTGCTTGGAGTGGTATCTCCTTAGCAGGGACTCTTGGTTTTGCTCTGAGGCGGGTTGATATCCAGGGTCTGGACTCCTACTTGACCCAACTGAGCACAGAGAAACACTTAATGGAGCCACTTGTGCAGAATGTTTGGGAGGATGTGTTTGGATGTAGATTTGGGGAGCAAATTCAATCAGGACCTCAAAGACCACAGTGCACAGGCTTGGAGAAAGTAAAAGGTGGAGAGGCCTATTTTGATATCATATATAATGTGTATAAGGCTGTGTATGCCATTGCAAATGCTATTCAGGACATGCTGGCATGTCAGTCTGGAAAAGGACCTTTTGAAAATGGAGAATGTCCTGATATTACACCAGTAAAACCTAAACAGGTGAAGATATTTTTTTTGTAAATGTGTTCAGATATAATGACTTAGTTACATTTATTTGCCCTTATTATTATTAGACTATATAGTATAATTTTGAATGGGAAATGAATGTAATTCTATTTCTGTAATTCTAACGTAATTCTAATGTAATGTAATTCTAATGTTGAATGATTGTTTTTATATTTTTCTTTTTAGCTTCTACACTACCTGAAGGCTGTCCATTTCACAACACCGGTAGGTGAAATAGTCGGTTTCGATGAGAATGGGGATCCATCCGCTTCGTATGACATCATTAACTGGCATGTAGGGGCTGAAGGAACAGTGGAGATTGTAAAAGTAGGACAGTTTGATGCAGCAAGTGGACCACAAAAAGACTTTCAGCTGGATCTTAGTAAAGTGTTCTGGGGAGGGGGCTGGGGTAATAAGGTAAGAATGCAACTTTTATTTTGGGTTTTCGCAGTATCCGTCATCACTGATGAGTTATGGTATTTAATCACCACTTTAAGGAACAATAGAGATATTTGAAGCGAACCGACTTGCTCGAAACACAGAAGCAGTATATCAGGATGTTGTGTGTGTGTGTGTGTGTGTGTGTGTGTGTGTGTGTGTGCGAAGAACACAATTATTAACTCCACAGGGGAAAATACATTTCTTTCCAATCTTGACAGCCTGATAAGCATGTAGAAAACCAATGTTTATTAATCTTACATAAAAGGAATGTACAGAGTCAATAGTTCCAATTCTGTGTTCAAGAGTTCTCCAATTCAATAACATTTGAGCTAATTGTGTTCCCTGAAATATTTTTTTTATAAATCCAATCCACATTTATCTGTGCTATCTAGGTACCTGTGTCTATATGCAGTGAGAGTTGTCCCCCAGGCAGCAGGAAAGCTGTACAGAAAGGAATGCCTATCTGCTGCTATGATTGTATACCATGTGCACCAGGAGAAATCAGCAATGCTACTGGTACTGTACATGACAATTACATTTTTATTTCCAGTGTTAAATGTGTTGCTTTGTTTCAGCACTTTATACACAGCAAAACAATATTAGCGAACCAATGCTCAGCTCTTCATTTCAGCAGCCAAACCTTAGAAAACAACAAACAGACCCATAGAAAACAATGTAAATCTGAAATGATATTAAGATAAAGGGTGAGTGCAATACTGCTGTGGCACAATAAAGAAACCTTTAAAAATGAGACTGTTGCCTGAGATGTGTTAGCAAAATTCAACTGCATTTAAAATGTGGAGTTTTTTGTAAATTTTTTGAACAGATAGGACTAAAAAAGAGCTAAATGGCACCTAAAATGTTGATCTTAATAATTGTTCTCACTGATCAGTTAAATGCTACTAGTTATGTTTCTCTCCAGATTCCCCAGAATGCACCAAATGCCCTGAGAGATTTTGGTCCAACACTGATCATACAGAGTGCATCCCAATGATAGTGGAGTTCCTGTCCTTTGAAGATAACATGGGCATCATCCTCTCTGTGCTTTCAGCTGCTGGAGCAGCTCTTACCGTTACCGTCCTGGCTGCCTTTGTCCATCATCGAGACACACCCCTGGTCCGTGCCAACAACTCCGAACTGAGCTTTCTGCTGTTATTCTCACTTAAACTCTGTTTCCTGTGTGCGCTGGCTTTTATTGGCCGGCCGGCGCCTTGGTCCTGCATGCTACGCCATACTCTGTTTGGGATCAGTTTTGTGGTGTGTCTGGCTTGTGTTCTCAGTAAGACAGTGGTGGTGCTGGTGGCTTTCAGAGCAACTCTGCCTGGCTCAAATGTGATGCGATACTTTGGTCCTCTTCAGCAGAGGGCAGGTATTTTCCTCTGTACGCTGATACAAGTGGGGATCTGTGTGTTATGGCTGGTTCTAGCACCTCCTTTACCCACAGAAAGTGCAGGAGGTGAGCTTGGAGCACGGGTGGTACTTCTGTGTGCTGTAGGCTCAATGGCAGGTTTCTCTCTGGTTCTGGGTTACATCGGCCTACTGGCTGCTGTTTGCTTCCTGCTGGCCTTCTTCGCCCGGAAGCTTCCAGACAATTTTAATGAGGCCAAATTCATCACTTTCAGCATGTTGATCTTCTGTGCTGTGTGGATCGCATTTGTTCCAGCATATGTCAGCTCTCCAGGGAAATACACGGTAGCTGTGGAGGTCTTTGCCATCCTAGCCTCAAGTTACGGCCTTCTGCTGTGTATCTTTGCCCCCAAGTGTTACATTATCCTACTTAGGCCAGATAAAAACACAAAAAAGAACATGATGGCCAAATAATTAGTCAAAGTAAAGACCTGTTTTCAACATATTGCACAAACAAATTTATGTTGATTGAAGAATGTTGAAGAAGAAAGTGTGAAATGTGAAGTAAAACTCTATGCAGTAATAGAGTAATATATATATATATTACAGGTTTTCTTGATTATATCATTATTTTGATCCATAAATGAAAATGTGTCTTACTTGGCTGATCAAAATGCATTTCAAAGAACCTCATATTAGTTTTCATTTATTTCGAAATTGTTAAAAATTAATAAATGCTTCAGTTTAAAAAATAATTGCATTTTATTTTTACATTGTCATTCTCATTTAAATTTTCATTATCATTGATGATCATACACAGTAATAGCCTGTGTGTGTGTGTGTGTGTGTGTGTGTGTGTGTGTGTGTGTGTGTGTGTGTGTGTGTGTGTGACACCAATAGACCATGACTGATGTGTGTAACACTAGGTGGTATGCTGTTCAAGTAAGTTTTTAGCATTCAACATTCAGTTATCAGCATTCAGTTAAGTGGTTAATGTTTATTGTATCCAACTTTATAAAAAAGTCTTAAAGTCTTAAGGTTTCTGGTTCAAACTTGTCAAACATAATATAATTTCTCTTATTCTATCTGTCAGTTGCAACTATTCAGAAATATTATTTGCTTTCGAAGAAATGCTGACATATGTATATTTGAAGAAGTACTGAAGTACTTAGTATTTTGAAGATATCAAAGAGGCCGTGCTGGTTGAGTGGAAAATAAAGACCTACTGGCATCTAGCATTCGTAGATACCTTTTTTTTAATTAGTGGAAAAGATTTGGAAGATTCATGGTTATAGAGTAGTATGTTTTGGATGTCTTTATCATAAAACATTTAATAACTTCAGTGTGACACAATAGGCTTTAAGTTTAAACTATAATAAATTCAAAATGACAAAAAATATAGGGTAAAGTTATAGAAAATAAATTACAGTTAAAATGAAGTTGAAATCTGCATTACCAATGTTAATAATACCTATTGTTATGATTATGATTATGATTATATTATCATTATTATCTTACTTTTGATTTGATGAAGAAATGATAAACTAAAAATTAATAAACTGAGTTAAATTTAATTTAAGCACTCTGTAAAAACTGGAATGACTTTATTTTATAAATTGCAATTATAAACAGTGAAAACTGTTCACTTGTACTCTATATGTAGTCATAAAATGTATTAAATATCAAGTGACGTAATTTTACCCCATTCACAATTCCCTTAAAGTCACTTATTGAAAAAAAGGGTTTATTAACATTGTTTCATTATCAAAGTGAAGGCAGTGACTACAGCACTGGAGATCCAGTTTCTTGACTGTGTCAAATAACAGTTTTGACCAGGATGCAGGAGATGCAGATAACAAAACTGACCCTGATTGCTGCTTGCTGTAGCCTGCATGACCATAATGAGGTCTGACCCACAAACACCAGTGAACACAGGGTTTGAGTGACAGCACGAGAAGGATGCTCAGCTCTGAGATGTTGGCCTTGACTAAAGGAGTCTGCCTGTACAGTACAGTGTAAACATTTTAGGCAGTTTTGAAAAGATGCTGTAAAGTAGAAAGAAAATGAAAAATCCAAATCAAATCAGTATATAGTGTGACTATTTGTTGGCTTTAAATTCTTACTTTTGCATACTTTGTACACTTATTCAAAGTCTGGCATTCTGTAAGATCAGAGTCAGGTGTAGGATTAAGTAATTATATGTAGCTTGAAACACAGTCATTAACATAAGCAAAAACAGCTGTGTAGGAGCTTAAAACTGGGTGAAACAGCCAAATTCTGCTACTAGGTTGAGGTTGTAGAAGACATTTTCATGTCACGGGTCACAGGACACCATGGCAAGACTAAGCACAGCAACAGCGTGGTGACGTCACAAAGTATAAAAGCACATGCCACAGAGATGGCGCTAGCTTCGATAGTGAAAGTTGTGCTCGCAGGGCTGCAGGGAGTGTGGCACCGAGACGTAGCGCCTCGTTCCCTCTGGGAATTAGAGTTACATATGTAACCCAGAGACGTTCCTCTTCGGAAACTTGAGCTGCGTCAACAACGCTTTGGGAATGAGTGTACAATACTGCCAGTCTGACCAATCCCTGCTTAGTGTGAACTTCTCCAACTCTCTTGACTGCCATGAGGATAGACTCGAGCAGAAGATAACTGTGTCTGGTTAGTAGTCAAATCCCACACCACGCCAAGATAGGTGGTTCTCTGTACCAGAGAAAGTACACTTTTCTTGCCATTTAGTATTAACCGCAGTTCCTTCATGTGGGCGAGAACGACATCTCAATGCCGGGTCCCCAAGTGAGGGTCGAGAGTGCAAGGCCAAACCGAAGGACCTGATATTGGTAAGCTTCGGCCGCAAAAGCAAACCTCAGTAACTTCCTGTGGAAAGGAAGGATGGGCACGTGGAAGTACGCATCCTTCAGATCTATTGTGACAAACCAGTCTCAAAGACTTATTTGAGACACGATCTGTTTCAGTGTAAGCATTTTGAGCCCGAGCGGTTCAGCTGATGCAGATACAAAATAGGATGCAGCCCCCAATTCTTTTTTGCATCCTTTTGTATCGAGGTGGACAAGACCCGAACTTAATTGTGTAGCCTCTTTCTACAGTGCGCAGGACCCATGAATACATGTTTGGCAGAAGCTTCCACGCTGCCAGATAGTCTCTTAAGGGGATCAGTCTCTCGAGACTGACCTCTGGTGTGCCTAAAGCAGCTTGAGCAATGCCCTGAAGCTGTCCTGGGAGCCTCCAGAGAGGTGGTGAGCCCCCCAATTCCGCTATGTTTCTGGACCGAATCTGAGTGGGGCACTTGCTGGAGATGTGCCCTAAAGCTCCGGAGGTGGCAGGGTTAATATGGCAAGCTCCCAAAGGCACTGAAAAGAGGCGACCAGGGAGCAAGCGCTGAAATGCAGCCGACTGCCTCTTTGCCTCCTGAAACCTGTCAAAGACCGTAGTAACAGTGTCACCAAAAAGGCCAGTGGGCTCTACAGGGGCATCTAGAAGGACGGTTCTGTCCCTATCAGAGAGATTGGACAGGGTCAACCAGAGGTGCCTCTCCACTGCCACCAGGGCCTATGGCCCTAGCGGTCTCCTTGGTGGCCATGAGAGCCAAGTCCGTAGCACAATGCAGCTCTACTACTTTCTTCTCCCTTGTCTATCTCCTTCAGCATGTCAGCCTGGTATTCATGCAGGACCGCCATGGTGTGCAAACAGCCGCTGAGGAGGTCCAAAGAGTCTTGTTGGGAAGCACCGGGGCTTTCAGGGATGACGCAGCACCTGGGGACAGATAGCCGGCCAGTGTCTCTTCAACCTGGGGCATCGTCCAATCGTCCAAAGAACCTCTGAAGAGGTGGGCCAAATAAGGGCTGCCCCAAGGCCTGGACACCTCATTGTGCAGATCCGGGTTAAAGGGCAGGCCCCGGCATGGAGTCAGTGATCTCAGTCACTTGTCCAACTTATTTAGGGGACGCTGTTCCTGACTTTCTGCTGGCCAAGCGATATTGAGCTTAACCAGAGCACATGTTACTATCTCCAAAAGCTCCTTGAAATGAACTGGTTGTAGAGACACCTTCAAAAATAGCATCCACCTTAACCCCCCCAAACTCTTCACAGGGGTAAGAAACCACCAAAGAATGGGCGAAGGAACTGAATCTGGAAGGTGAGGAAGAAGCAAGGGACAAGCCCATTTTTATTCCCTCTGCCAAGTCCATTTGCAAACCACATGACCTTAAACGCCACTTCACCTCGGCAGAAGCGGGGCTAAAACATAGAGGAACACATCCGCAGAGCGAACAATCGGTTTTCTCAAGAGCCGACCGAGCATGCTCCGCTCCCAGACAAGCTACACATAGACTGAAAGACTGCTTGCCTTTAGTTTGCTTTTCCATTCTTTTTCCTTTTTATCGATACTTACCTGCGTCACCCACTGGCAGAGAACTATGTTCATCTCATTAAGACAAGTGAAAGTGTATGAACTTAGACATGGAAACTTTTAGAACTTGAAATTTGCATGAAAATATTTATCCCGGAATGCATTGTGTTCTTCAGTAGGATACATTCCAACCTTCGGAATGAGTGTATAATAACAAACCTGTGATTTTATACAAGTCTATTGTTTAAAATGGTTTGTTATAACGTAAAACACCAAATGCAAACTTAGTGTGCCTTTTGTTGAAAGTGGGAAGTATTTTTATGGTTAATTTAGCATTCAGACTTTACTTATTTAGCAGTGTGTTTACACTTCTATGTGCCTACACATGGGCCCCATTTTATTCATTTAACTGGTTCTGGTTTTTCTTTACAATTGAAGAAGTCCACTGCATGAGGTAATTTCTTTGAATATACAGTATCTGAGTCATGATGTGTAAGTCAAAAGGAAGAGAAATATAGTACAGAAAAAAAGGTGTTTACTGCTTTCACTAAAAACAAAGTAATTATCCTTGATGTCACACCGATTGTTTGATTTTATTTAATGGTCCATTTTTCTTAAAAAAAAAAAATAAATAAAAAAAAAAAAAAAAATATAAAATATATATATATATATCAAATAAAATAGATAAATAAATAAAAAATTTGTCTAACATATTAATGTTTGAAAAACTGCAGAAAACAATACATTTAAAAATAATATTTTACTTATTTAGGTTGGTCAGATACATCCAACCTCTTCTGTATGAAGAGACAAACAGAAAAAAATACCTTGATCATTAGTTGTTTCAATGGGCCAGAAAATTACTCAAGCTCCACAAGGATTTCCCAGAATGACCCCAAATGTTTTTTTGCTCTGGGCAAATTTACCTCTACTAAACAGGAACAATTGTCACTACCTGTCTCTGCAGGAGATGCATGGGCCTGCTTTATGTTGCCTAATCTCTCTCCATATCTCTAGTCAGGTGATGGCTGTGGATGCCTGGCTGTGTGCACTAGGGCTCCTGATTTGGCCGATCTGGGTTTACTCTGCTGGACTTTCCTGCACTTTGCAGGTCAGGCCTGTCTCCAGAACCCTGTACAAGGAAGGAGATGTGATTATTGGGGGTCTCTTTCCAATATATCTTGAAGCCCCTGAACCTGATCACATGTTCCTCCAGAGAGTGCAGGAAAGCCAATGCCAGAGGTGAGAACTATGTCTTTAAAATGAAAAAAGTTTATGGAAATAAGATGTGTGAGATTTGTGTGAGAGAAGCTCTAAGAATATTAGGGGTGTAATCTGTTTGAGGATTCAAAAACCCTTAATGAGATTCATTTTTGCATTTACACTGCACTAAATAATAATATGTTTCTTTTTCATTATTGATGTCTCAGTGTTGAATTACAAACTTACCGTTGGCTGCAAACCATGATATTTGCAGTGGAGGAAATTAATCGGAACCAGTCTCTTTTACCGAACTTCACACTGGGTTACCTTGCTGCAGATACATGCTTGGCTGAGAGAAATACACTAAGTGCTGCGCTGGCGATGGTGACCGGACAGAAGGAGACAGTGTCTGGGGAAGAGTGTACCGCAGCTCCCAGTGTACCTGTCATCATTGGCGATGCACGCTCTTCTGCCTCCATAGTTGTGGCTGATACATTGAGTGTTTTTGGCATCCCAATGGTAAATAAAAGTGTCAATTCCTATAATATATTTCATTCTATAACAAAGTAAAAACTGATTTCATTTTTCTGATCTGATCTGCTTTTGTTTCTCCAGATAAGCTACTTTGCTTCTTGTGCATGCCTCAGTGATCGCAACAAGTACCCAACCTTTCTGCGCACAGTTCCTAGCGATGCCTTCCAGGCTAAAGCCATGGCCCGGTTGTTGTACCTGATGGGCTGGACCTGGGTTGGGGTTGTGTCTGGAGATGATGCATATGGCAAAAGTGGTATACAGCTGCTGCTGAAGGAGCTAAAGGGTTCAGGAGTGTGTGTGGACTACCATGAGGTCATCCCCAAATCCCATGCACCCAGTAGAATTCAACGCATTGTGGAGAGGATTAAAATTTCGACGGCTCGTGTGGTCGTAACCTTTGCTATAGATCCTGATATGGAGGTCTTGCTGAGAGAAGCGGTGAGGATAAATGCTACTGAGAGACAGTGGATTGCCACTGAAGCATGGAGCACCTCTGTCCATTACTCTGCTTGGAGTGGTATCTCCTTAGCAGGGACTCTTGGTTTTTCTCTGAGGCGGGTTGATATCCAGGGTCTGGACTCCTACTTGACCCAACTGAGCACAGAGGAACACTTAATGGAGCCACTTGTGCAGAATGTTTGGGAGGATGTGTTTGGATGTAGATTTGGGGAGCAAATTCAATCAGGACCTCAAAGACCACAGTGCACAGGCTTGGAGAAAGTAAAAGGTGGAGAGGGCTATTTTGATATCATATATAATGTGTATAAGGCTGTGTATGCCATTGCAAATGCTATTCAGGACATGTTGGCATGTCAGTCTGGAAAAGGACCCTTTGAAAATGGAGAATGTCCTGATATTACACCAGTAAAACCTAAACAGGTGAAGAAAATACTTCAACAGTAAGATTGACAGTTTCCTAATGTTTTGTAAAATTACTACATTGTAATCAGTTAGTTACATTTATGTGCATTTAATCAAAATATTAGTTCATATAGTGCAATTGTAGGTTGCATGGGTAATTGTAATTGCATTTTGTATGATTGTTGTAACTGTAATCTTATCTTGTATGATTGCAAGATTGTATGTTTTGTTTTTAGCTTCTACACTACCTGAAGGCGGTCCAGTTTACAACACCGGTAGGTGAAATGATCGGTTTTGATGAGAACGGGGATCCATCCGCCTCGTATGACATCATTAACTGGCATGTAGAGGCAGAAGAAACAATGAAGATTGTCAAAGTAGGACAGTTTGATGCTGCAAATGGACCACAAAAAGACTTTCAGCTGGATCTTAGTAAAGTGTTCTGGGGCGGGGGCTGGGGTAATAAGGTAAGAATGCAACTTTTATTTTGGGTTCTTTCAGTATCCGTCATCACTGATGCACACTAAAATTGCTGGGTTGTAAGTTTGAGCTTGAGTTATTGTAAATTATCAGCAATCTAAGGAATAACACAGATATTTCAACTGAACGACCTGCTTCAAACACAGAAAAAGTATATCAGGATTTTTCTGTGTGTGTGTGTGTGTGTGTGTGTGTGTGTGTGTGTGTGTGTGTGTGTGTGCGCGCAGAGCACAATTATTAACTCTATGGGGGAAAATTAATTGCTTTATTTTTATCTCGACTGCCTGACTAGTGTGTTGAGTTATTCCTCAATTAGAAACCAATGTTGATTCATCTTACACAAAAGGAATCTACCAGTGGTGGGCCGTCAGGGCCAGCAAATCCTTCTCTGCTGTCCTAAACACTATCAGAAGCACTGATCTACATTTACAACACAAATTCTAATATTTGTTCCATGAAATTGTATTAATTTATTCCCAATAGTTCTCTTCATTTTGTAGCGTTTCTCTCGGCTGCACTGCTTCCAGTACTTGTATGTGGATGTTAGATTTTTTTGTCCAATCAGATTTCAGCCTCTATGTGCTGCCATGTCAATCTAATCTGCCCAGGCCCTTTAAAGTCAGTACTGCTGAACTTTTTTACCATAGTCTCTATTATCAATAGGTCTGTTTCTTTAACCAATCAGATTTCAAATTCGCCTCACAAGGCAGCTAGCTGACCCAGAATAGCATCAGCATTTTTCCATCCTCTGATTGGTTGGTCAGAGGGAAACTGTTACAGCCAAGTTCGACTAGCAAAACACGCGTGTAGCTCTGCACACATTAATACAGACTTTTTTTATGCCCGCAATGGCTGACGGAGGAAGAGAAATTGATTTGGTCTCAGACATTCTTAAAAATCCATTTAGAAGAAAAGCTAGACATCATGAGGAGGTCGGCCAACCCCGAAGCTAGCTAGTTTGTCTCAGCCTGGGAATGGGTTTGTTCTCCACTTCCAGACCAGTAAATACGAGCGGTACCACTGGATTACAGCCTCTGAGAGGCGCTGCACATTATGAGTCTGCATCTCTGGTAAATAGGTTGTATTTTATTTACATTTTTATGTTTTTGTCATGTTATTAGACAAATATTGATTCTAAATTGCTCCAGATGTTGTAGGTGCACAGTTGTGGTTGTAGCGTAGAGGTTTGGAGTCTTAACTGGGTTTCTTGCTTTAGTAAAATGGTTTTCACCCTCCATATGTGAAATGTCTCTCTCTCTGTAATGCCACGTGTTGTTATATTGCGTTTTTGCATAGTATTGATGGTTCCTATAATTGCGACGTGATAGTGGTGGTATGAAGAGGTGAATTAAGTCACGTACGTCCCCACTGAAGGCCCAGGAACCAAATGCACGGCCCGCCACTGTAATCTACAAAACCTATAGTTCCAGATCTGGTCAATAACATTTGAGCTAAATAAATGCCACAATAGGTCCCCTAAAATACTTTTATAAATCCAATCCACATTTATCTGTGCTATCTAGGTACCTGTGTCTATATGCAGTGAGAGTTGTCCCCCAGGCAGCAGGAAAGCTGTACAGAAAGGAAAGCCTATCTGCTGCTATGATTGTGTACAATGTGCACCAGGAGAAATCAGCAATGCTACTGGTACTGTACATGACACATTTATTTTTTAGCACTGAGTACACAGCACAGCAATATTAGCAAACCAATGCTCAGCTCATTGTTTCACCTGCCAACCGTTAATTTGCTCACCCTTAGAAAACAAACGTCAATCTAAAATGCTATTAACATAAAGGGTGAGTGCAAAACTGCTGTAGTATTTGTGTCTCATTGATATTACATTTACAAATAAAGTAAAATGAACATGATAGACACAAAAAAAACAACAACCTACAGTATCATATTAAACCTACAGTGTTAACAAAATCTACAATGACGTGAGAATCCATTTAACATGCAGTGTTTGAAACATCTGAGTTTCATGAGTTGCTTTTACAGCTTATTGAATGGCTCATGTAACAAAAATGTACATTTTACTCCATTCACTTAGCCATGTTAACCAAGTACTTACATTCCTACAAAAATTCCGTTTTTACTTTATCCTATATTGTGGTCTGGTAAATTATAAGGGGCTTTCGAGTCAAATAGGGATTTTTGAGTTTATAAAATAAACGATTCAACATAGAAAGATTTGTCAACTGAACCATTCAGGGACAGCCCGCTTCACTTCATCAGCAGGGAACCATCACTGACACATGTACAACCATCTGCGAAATGGTTTACCTATTCAAATGTCACTGTGGCTTAGCGTCTCATCACCGTACTGTACTTGAAGTCTTCTGTAGATATCCACAGGTTTTACGCATTCAATCACAAGAAAGTTCATTAACACACACTGTTGCCTGCCATCTTGATTAATGCTCTCTGGACAGGCCCGCAAAATGTGCAAAATGTTTAAACTCCTGTTTTGACTTGAATGCCCCTCATAAATTATACTCTGGATGCTATGGATGCTATAGATGCTGCTTAATTATATTTTATACAGTATATTTGCTAATTCTATGATGAAGGAAATAAGAAAAACCTCTAAATGGGATTGTGAGGTGAGTTAGCAAATTCCACTGTATATATTGTGATTTTCTGGTGAAAGTTATGCCTAACAAATGGCACTTAAATATACACCCTAAAATGTTAAGTGTTTTTACTGTCACTTCTCACAAATCAGTTAAATGCTACTAGTCATGTTTCTCTCCAGATTCCCCAGAATGCACCAAATGTCCTGAGAGATTTTGGTCCAACACTGATCATACAGAGTGCATCCCAATGATAGTGGAGTTCCTGTCCTTTGAAGATAACATGGGCATCATCCTCTCTGTGCTTTCAGCTGCTGGAGCAGCTCTTACCGTTACCGTCCTGGCTGCCTTTGTCCGTCATCGAGACACACCCCTGGTCCGTGCCAACAACTCCGAACTGAGCTTTTTGCTGTTATTCTCACTTAAACTCTGTTTCCTGTGTGCGCTGGCTTTTATTGGCCGGCCGGCGCCTTGGTCCTGCATGCTACGCCATACTCTGTTTGGGATCAGTTTTGTGGTGTGTCTGGCTTGTGTTCTCAGTAAGACAGTGGTGGTGCTGGTGGCTTTCAGAGCAACTCTGCCTGGCTCAAATGTAATGCGATACTTTGGTCCTCTTCAGCAGAGGGCAGGTATTTTCCTCTGTACGCTGATACAAGTGGGGATCTGTGTGTTATGGCTGGTTCTGGCACCTCCTTTACCCACAGAAAGTGCAGGAGGTGAGCTTGGAGCACGGGTGGTACTTCTGTGTGCTGTAGGCTCAATGGCAGGTTTCTCTCTGGTTCTGGGTTACATCGGCCTACTGGCTGCTGTTTGCTTCCTGCTGGCCTTCTTCGCCCGGAAGCTTCCGGACAATTTTAATGAGGCCAAATTCATCACTTTCAGCATGTTGATCTTCTGTGCTGTGTGGATCGCATTTGTTCCAGCATACGTCAGCTCTCCAGGGAAATACACGGTAGCCGTGGAGGTCTTTGCCATCCTAGCCTCAAGTTACGGCCTTCTGCTGTGTATCTTTGCCCCAAAATGTTACATCATCCTAATGAGACCAGACAAGAACACAAAAAAGAACATGATGACCAAATAATCAGTCAAAAGTAGTCTTCCACATATTGCACAAAGGAAATGATGTTGATTTAGGAATTCTGAAGGAAAGTGCAGAAAGTGTAAAATGGGTGGTGTGAAACGTGAATTAAACTTTAATGCATATTATTTAGTTTCTGCAACAGCCTCACTAATGATTTATGTATGCCTGATTTTCCCTGTAATGACATTAAAAAGATTGAAAAAGAACTAAATTTCTCAATTACATTACTATTTTGATTTATAAGTAAGAATGTGTCACACTTGACTGATTAAAATGCATTTCAAGAAACCTCATATTAGTTTTCCTTTATTGAAAAATTGTTGATAAAAAATGTAAATTTTTTTCATTTGTCTTCAAAGCCTTCAAAAAACACTTCAAAGTTATATTTCCATTGCCATTTCTTATCGGTTTTCATTAATGATCACACAGTAATAGCCCATGTGTGTGTATATGTGTAAAGCACTAAAAGCAGATGACTGATGTGTGTAACACTAGACAGCATGTTGTGCAAGTAAGTTTATTACCTCTTTTTAAACATCCCCCTTTATTTAACAATAGGAGAATGTATTATGTATCTCAGTATTTAGTCGTGGTTAATGTTTAATGTACCCAACTTTATACAAAGTCTTTTGTAAATGCAACACTACTACATCAGTGGACTTTCATATATCCTATTAAGCATCAATCTGTTATTTCAGAGGTTTTATTCAACCCTCAGGCACTGACCTTCCTATTTACTTTCATTTAAAAGAAAATGTATTTGCCTTTTATATTACCATATCTGAGGTCTGGCTCAAATCTATCTAATATAATATAACTTTTCTATCTGTCAGTTGCAGCTATTCAGAAATCTTGTTAGCTTTTGAAGAAGTCCTGAAATATGTATTTTTGCAGAAGCCCTTAGATATGTTAAGATACACAATTACAAAAAGATAGTGTTGGTTAAAGTGGTAAATTACCTACTACTTCTATCTGACATTTGCAGAAACCTTTTTTTAGATAAGGGAAAAAAGCTGGAGGATTAATTGGATATGACGATTTAGATGCACAAGTATTTATCATTAAATATTTAATAAATTCAGTGTAACACCATAATCTTTAAGTTGAAAATATAATAAATTCATAAATGACTTTGTATCTGTAAACTACTGATAAGTTTTTGTTTACACATAATTGCAATTTTTGACTTTAAAGTTTATATAGTATTAAGTTATAGAAGTTAGTTCAAATCAGTATAACCAGTGTTAATAATTATTATTATTATCTATTATTATCTTATTATTATTATTATTATTATTATTATTATTATTATTATTATGATCAGTTCAAAGACTGTAATATAAATTTCTATTATCAGCAGTGAAAACTGTGTACTTGAACGCTATGTGCAATCATATAATTTATTAAATATTAACTGACATTGTTTTAACATGAACACACACTGAAAGTACCACAACGTACCATTCACAATTCACATAAAGTCACTTTTTATTTAAAAAAAAAAGGGTTATGAACATGGTTTCATTATTAAAGAGAAGGCAGTGACTACAGTACTGAAGATCCTGTTACTCTATTGCATTTTCCCCATGAGAAATTTCTTGGTGTTCTTTTCTGGTCTTAGTAAA
>JAAIIK010000222.1:124891-135147 GCA_014706435.1 Silurus glanis
AAGGAAGGAAGGAAGGAAGGAAGGAAGGAAGGAAGGAAGGAAGGAAGAAATGCATGGCCTTCTATCAGCTGTGGCTCTTTGTTGGCTGTGTTTTCTGCCCCTGTCATAACAGTGTTATAGTTTATGTGGGTTCAGCACAGGATAGAGAAACTGTTACTTTGCTTTACTCTTTTGTTGATTTTATTTTAAATGTGTACAAAAATGAAAACTATAATGTGAGTAATAATAATAATATGAAATTTATAAAGCTATTGGTCAATGCCATTGCTCATTAAGCTCACCAATTATAGTGCTAGTGCCAGTATCAGGTCCGTCTTGTTCGGAAGAGGATACAGTAAGCCGGCCCTGCAGGAGCCTCTCCAGAGGCATGGAGACTGGCCGGTGCTGGAGGCCCATCCTGGTGCCCATCCTGGGGCCCACTCTCTTCTCCAGAGCTGGTTTCTTGACGTCCCCATTGCTGCTTTCCTCCTTGTCTAGCGAGGTTTCGGACAGTACCGTTTTGGTCTTCTTGCGTCCCTTGGCAGGAGCACTAACCGTTCTGCGCAGCAGGTGGTTACTCAAAGAGCGCTTACGTGGTAGAACACCAATTTGTGTGTCCACGGAGCACTTGGAGCCCCTGCTGAACAGACCCCGGAAACCCCGTAACTGACGACCCTAGGGTGGGGGAGAACGCAAGGTCAAGATGATTTACACGAATTCAACACAATCAGACATCACATGCTTGAAACCTACTGTATTTAACTGCAAACACACACAAATAAAATACAGTAACTAGGACAGCAATACTCTGCATGACCCACAGATGGTGCCACATTACACAGACAAAACAAGCCAATCACATTTTAACAGACATTGTGGGGGGAAAAACTGAATGCTGCGAATAGCAGATACTATCAAAACAGCAGCTCTCACATATAGAACAATGCAGTGTTTAGTATCATGCAGTTTCATGCAGCACACTCAGTACACTTATTGTACCTTGCTAGCTCCTAGAAAGTGCAATATGGTATAGCTGGGATTGAGGACTAGTGGACTCCACTGGAAAGTAGAAAGATGATAGATAGTACAACACTCAACTTTCCTTAGTATGATAACAGTGTATATTTAATGCTGTTTTATTCCCTTAAAAGCAAATTTAAAAAGTGATTTCTTCATTAAAGAACAACACACCATACTGTTGATCTGTCGAATTGTTTCATTGTTTTAATCGAATATTGTGAAACAACCATATAATTATGGGTTATATTATAATTAGGTTATTTTCCCTCAACAGCTCATTTATTCTCACTTTGCTTAGTCTAATAGGAGAAAAAAATGCAAATGGTTACAGTAAAGTTTCAAAAAATAAAACAAAAAAACATTTCAATGCAGAGTTATTGTTGATACAAAAATATTACTAGTTTTTATTTTTATTTCATTTTACTGTAGTCTGGATTTTCATTCCAGTTTCATTTTAATCATGCACATAAATTTAGTTATAAATATAGTATACATTTGCTTTATATTTACAATTAAGTTTTGATGATCTAATATAGGGGAAAGGTCATTTTTACCAACTCAAACCTTGATCATGTTCTTCCTTGAATCCATGTAATAGTTTAAAAAATATGTTTTGAATTGATTATATTATTGTGAATTTCCCTCTGGGATGAATAAAGTTATCTATCTGTCTTTCTGTCTCTCTGCCAGTCAAGTGTAGACATTCATGTCCCTTTCAGTCCTGCTGTTAAGGAAAATCAGTCAACACTATTAGACTATTTCATATTAAAGAATTTGATAGCTATAACATAAAGCTATTAAAATTATTTTCTTTATTAAAGTGGATATTTAAGAAAAGGTCTATTTTAAATGCATATATTCCATCTTTCTACTTCTCAGTTAATTACATTTACAGCCTTTTGGCAGAGACACTCATCCAGAGCGATTTATAATGATCTCATTTACACATTTGAGCAGTTGAGGGTTGAGGGCCTTGTTTGAAGGGCCCGACAGTGGCAGCTTGGGGGTGCTGTGATTTTAATTCAGATGTCAAATATATTCCGATTAGACGTCGAACATCCTAACTACTCGGATATCACGTCCCAAAAAGATTTTACAGCTTCCACATTTTGGGATCGAAAATAGATTGTGGTGGTACGAGCATTAAATCCTGCAATAATGAATCCAATAAATAATGCAATAATTGCAAATGTTTTATTCATGCTAATATTGTGACTTTATTTGTAATAATTGTGTTGGTACAGAAATGGACAGCTTGAACGACAGACTGTCGAAGCGCTCCTATCGCACTGCTTTTTAATTAAACCATGAAGAGTTTAAGAGAGTTTGAAGAGTTTGAGCTGTTCGAGACAATTGAATGACATTCAGTTCAAATCAGAGAAAAAGGCAGACCAGGGGAAAAGCGATATAGTGACATAGGTCATGATACTCACCTTGCCATAGATATCATGCACTGAAATGTGGACAAAGATGGATGCCTCCATCATCCCCTCCAGATAGACATGTCTATAACCTGTCACATGGGAGATCAACAGGCTTGAGTTTGGATAAAAAGTCTCGGCCATAAAGTCATAAATCCTAAAGTGAGCACTATATTCAAATTAATCACATTTAACAGTCAGGGGTAAAGCTGTAACATTACGTTTTTCAACACAGGAATGTTTTCAGAGGATGAACAGCTTCTGTGGCTGTTCCAGAATATTATACTAGACATAGATATAAAGGATGACTAAGTATTCTTAAAAAGGATTAAAAAAAACCTTGGTAAATGTTGTGGTATTGGAGGATTTAAAAGATCTCTGGATTGTGTGAAAAAGACATACAATCTTGTAAACTTTAATGATTGATAACGAGGTGAGAATTAATGAAGTACAAAGGGTGTAAGTCGCTCAGGTTAGGGACGTCTGCCAAATGGCGTAAATGTAACATCTAGCATACATTTAACACAACAATCCATCCTTTCGCACACAAAAACACATCCATATCCAGTCTTTCCTGTTTTCTAGTCCACTCATCTCATTCACCTGCCCTCCAGAGAAGACATCCTGTCTTGGTAAATTGTGCTATGACGTATCAGTGTTATCACACTGGTGCAGTAGAGGCTTACGATCTCTTCTCTCACCTGGCATGAGGCTGGTGAAGGCAACTGTCCTCTGGCCCACAAAGTCTCGCCCAATAGGATCATGATCCCATACGAGAAAACGTACGAGTGCAGTGTCAGGCATGTGCAGAGTGAACGACAGGGTTTCCTCCCACACCGGGTTAAAACCTGCATTAAAAACACACAGCAAGGTAATAAAATACACAAGATATTAGATCAATATTGACCATTAATCAAGTTAACCAGTGCTTCATAACCTTAGGGGTAGTTAGAGAGTATATCATGGGGTACATAAAAAATCTATGATTTTTAAGTGTAGATTTTTTACCTTTTTTTTTTGTTATTTTTAAATGTTATGTAATAAAAGCTTATAATAAGATTATAATAGATTTAATAAATGAGTCACTGAACACACATTTTGAGAGACAAAATATAATCCATGGGACATGAAGACAAAAAAATAACAGTTCTAAGATCAATATGAATAAATGGAAATAGGAATATTATTATTAAACAGTTATTAAATCATTTATTATTTCATTTATTGTTTAGTATTTAATTTCCGGCTGATACACTGCATTATATACTATTATTCTTGTAAATCATGTGAGGTATATTATTTCACCAAATGAATTTAATAAATAAATAAATCAATAAATAAAAATGAATGAATGAATGAATGGGAAGGGGTAGCACAGTTGTTAAGGCATTGGACTTTAAATTGGGAAGGTCACGAGTTTAAATCCCAGCACTGCCAAGCTGCCACTTCTGGGCCCTTGAGCAAGGCCCCTTAACCCTCAACTGTTCAGTTGAAAGTTGCTCTGGATAAAGGCATCTGCTAAATGGCATACATGTAATGAATAAATAAATAAACAAACAAACAAATAAAAATGGAAAAATAACATGAAATTGTGGAAATAATATGATCAGAAAAAGTGAAAAACATAAAAAATGTGTAGAAAATCCAAAGAAATCAAATATTGACCGATAATCATTCATTCATTATTCAGTTTTCTTTTAGTCCATCATGGAATTGTACTTCTATTTGCACTCAGTTTTCTGCCAGACAAATAATAAAAAAAAAAAATAATAATAATAACCATTATCATCAACAACCCGGGTCTGTTCTTTACAGCAGTCCACTGGAAGACCGATGATCTCCACCTCCACAAAGGGGTCAATAATCTGAAAGGGGGGACAAGCACAAAGAAATTGCTTTCATTTCAGACTTTCTTGTGTTCTAAATTGAATTATGGACAATGTGTACTAATGTGATGTTGGTGAGCTGACCTCTCCTCGATCACCCAGCATGGAGTCAGGTGGTTTAGGAAGCTGCTGCCCGCTAATGATTTTCAGTACCAGCTGTTTTTTAGGATACGCTGGAAGAGGGTCATCGCTGTACGGATTAAAGGTACCTGGAATGCATTAAGAAACAAAAACATCTTTTTCAAAAGTCGGCAGAATTCACATTTAGATGTGTAAACAAAATGTAGTCTGGAAGGACATAACTGAAGTTTCCTTCTGTCTCAATCAAAATCTGAATGATTTTTTTTCTGGCAGTACTTCTGGCTACAAGGTTGATTAGGAAGGATAAAAAAGTGCTGTATACTCGCC
The DNA here is from genome assembly GCA_014706435.1 of Silurus glanis. Classification (NCBI taxonomy): domain Eukaryota; kingdom Metazoa; phylum Chordata; class Actinopteri; order Siluriformes; family Siluridae; genus Silurus; species Silurus glanis. The sequence goes on from JAAIIK010000222.1 coordinate 129,606, forward strand.
ACATGTACAGTAAAAAGAAAATCATTCTTTATATATATCCCAGCAATGTTAGGTAGCTGCGGTTAGAAATGATATAGCAATCCTGGAGCACAGAGTGTTAAGGGCCGTGCTCAAGGGCCCAACAGTGGCAGCTTTGAAATACTGGGGCTTGAACACCCAACCTTCTGATTGTAACCTGTAGTCTTAAGCACTAAGCTCCCACTTCTACAATTAGCTCATTAATAATTGATCTAATATGTAATCAATTATATAACAGAAAAACATGCAGAGGTTTTTGCTGAGGTCTTCTGTAAACCTCTGGAGATAAAGGCGCCGCCCTAGTGGCAGCCTGTTGCAGCAGCTCCCTTTAAGTTTGTACTCTTTTTATTAATTTTTCTTGTGTTCCAACACTTTTTCTTTTGTGTATGCGTGTTTGAATGTTAACTGCACAATGGACATCAACAAAGTCACAGAGTTTGTTGCAATAACACATTTAAAACCGTGCAATAATTACCCGTGTGCAATATGTTTAATAGCTTAACTACTTATTGGTGGTCTCTTTTTTCTTCTTCTGTATTTATACATTGTGTTGTATGCACTGTATTATGTTTCTACATTTTCTAATATATTTGCATCTTATCTTATCTTATCTTATTTTATCTTAAACAAACCTATTTTTTAATGTAAGCTTTAGTCTCCAGTCTGAGCACTTTGTAAAAACTGGAGGTCAACCTGTAACTAAATAAATTCAACAGAAACTTTCGAGTTTCTCTCGAAAATGACAAGACAAATTTTTGTTTAATTTGGTTCAGAATAGAGATAAAAAAAAGAGGCTGGTGATGAAGCAATAGTTTAGAGCTTCTGTAGTTGTTCGTTCCATAACAATAAATAAACACAAAGTATGAAAAAATGTAAAGATTTTTTCATTGGCTGCGGAGGAAAAGATATCTGGATTTTGGATGTTAGACTTCTGATCAGAACATTGCGAGTTCGAATCCCAGCACTACTAATATGCCAATGCTGGGCTCTTAAGCCGGCCTCCTAATCCTTAACTGTTTAATTGTATGCATGATATAAGTGTAAGTTGCTCCAAATGCCATAAATGTAAACCAGATATCAATATAAACTACCGTAAGTCTGAACAGCTGTCGTTAACAAAATACCATCAAATAAACGTAAATATTCTGAATGTTGAAAGCAACATTTGAATCAAATCTGAAGGACATCAATTAACATGTTCAGCTTTGAATATATTGTATTTAGCAGCGTTTGAATAGTGACGTTCCTACCGTTGCACATGGGTGGAGGTTTCAAGACGTATCCGCTTCCTCCGTTCACCATGAACTTCGCCCTGTTCAGCTGCATCATTCGGCCTTCTGTCTGATAGTTCAAGGCCACTTGGGGCAAGAAAACAGCATTAAAGAGACTTTAATATATTTTTCCTTTATGTACTTATTTACTCTGGTTATCACATGCAAGAGCAACATGCTGGAAAAAAATCACACAAAACTCAGAGGAGAAAAATGGAAGTCCCAGATGCAATTTATACAGATTTATTACTCTGTCGGTACACAGACACACTCTTCTGTCTGCACACCTTTTGTTTTTCACAGTCTTTCAAATCCTTGCTATCTCACTGCCTCATGCTGTCACTCTATCCATCTTGTTCTTTCTAAGTTCTCACATTTGTTTTGTTCTGTCTTTCAAATGTAGTCTGGTTTCTGGCATAAAATAGACTCATCAGTCTTTTTATTATCTCTATTTTACCCTTCAGCCCGATGTTCTGTATTTGGCTAATGGTATATGCATGGATTTACATGTTAAACAAAACACAAGCTTGGGCTCCAAGGACATTTTATATTAGGGGTCTGTCAAGATCTGGGGGTAGTTTTTCCAGGTAGCTTTTTAGCCTTTTGTTTTTTCTTTCGTTGTGTTCGTTTTCCGTTTTTCTCCACCAGATCTTGCCATTTTGTTCCTGAGTGCCTAATTATTTCCCTTTTATGTGTCTGGTAGTGATGCATCGATTTTAAAAAGTGTTCCTGATTTATTTAGGTATAATTATTAGCAAATATGCTATACTTTTATTATTTACGAAGTGAACAATAATTTGTGAACAGTATTCTGTTTGTAGATTGATTTCTCCTCGATAAACTGTTTCTCAGGTGCGTTCTCTCAACTGTTAGTCATTTTGCAAGCATTTGCTCTGAAAGTCAAACTCTTTTTTTTGTATATTAAAGTAATTTATTATATTATTTTGGTATGTATTTGAGTAGATTTATAACTATATCATTGTAGTCTGACTTTTTCTGCCATCTGTTTCACTGCTGCTACACATTTTGAACAGTATATTTCAATAAGTTTGGAAATTCATTGATTGTACAGCAACTAGAATTAAAATATAACTTTTATTTATATAAAATTAAATTTATATTAATTGTACTGCGAACAACTGCAACCTAATTTTCCTGTGGGATCATTGAAGTTTTCTGATTCTGATTGAACTGCGTTGACTGAATGCATTTGGTTCCTACGGCAGAACATTGGCGTGTAAGTGTGGACTGCTGCCCTCACCCAGTTGGCAGCCCACGTTCCAGTATGTCTGGGGGTTAAAGTTGCTGGAGTCGATGCGGTAGGCAGAAGGGTAAATCCGCGAGAGCTGCCGCTGGTTGAAGCTCAGAAAGCGTTCGGCTCGGTGGTGCACCAGCTGGTGTGCTCGTGTCTCGCTGAACGACAGCACGTTTACAACAGGACCTTAAAAAAGATACAGATAGAGAAAAGATCATGAGAGGAATACAGGGCGTTGCTACATCGCAGTCATAACATCTTAGTTATTATGTCTATGTGTGTGTTTGTGTGTGTAGAATCTTACCCTCATCCAAACACTCCTGAGACACTACAGAATTAGTAAAGACAACCAAATCAGACAGGTCTCGGCTTAGTTTTATTGTCTTTCTCCTGCGTCCACCCCTACACACACACACACACACACACACACACACACAAAAGGACATAAAAAAGATTATCAATGTACACATACACACATTGACATTGAAGTAGTAGGAGTGACCATTAAAGGCCAGCATGTACATGATCTTATGGTGAGAGCAGTTAGAGAGAGAGAGAGAGAGAGAGAGAGAGAGAGAGAGAGAGAGATCGGGCAATATCTATTGTTAATTGTGCTATACAAATAACATTTTACTGAAGTGAATTGATAGACATGTTTTCTTCAACTAGTTGCTTTAAATAACTACAGGCAAAGAAAAATGTGATTCAGCTCTCATTTGTGCCAAATGCTGTTCGAAAACTGAATGCTGACTCAGGAATATAAGTAGGTGGTGATATATAATGCGCACACACAAACACACACACAGACACACACACACACACACACACACACACACACACACTGAACAGGCATTACATTATGACCACCTGCCTAATATTGTGTTGGTCCCCTTTGTCTCCTAAAACAGTCGATCATTAACAGCATGAACTTCTTCAGCAGTTTGAGCTACAGAAGCTCATCTGTTGGATCGGACCACACGGACCAGCCTTCGCTCCATACGCGCATTTAAAGCAGCTTCACAGAGATAGAGAAGTTATAAAGTTGTATAAGAGAAAGTCTAGTGCCTTTAAGTATGTAATCTTTTGAAGTTTATCCCTAATGAGTGAGCCAGTGGAGACTGTGGTAAGGAAAATCTCCATGAGATGGCATGAGGAAGAAACTTTGAGAGACAACAGTTTTACCAGTTTGAAGTATTTTTGTGTTGTTATTTAAGGTTGTAATGTGATTGTTTTGTTACAACATGTGTGAGTCCTTGCTACGTGCCACAAAATAACACAATTGTGAAGCGCTTCTCTGCACCAGTATATTTTTGGAGCAAGTTCTCAAGTACCTCAATCATTGTAACAAACCCAGTGTGAGTTTTTGTAGGCTGAGATTGTCACCACATTGACTCTTAAGACCTGCGAGTCATCCAAGTCATTTCCCGATCACAGACAGCGTGCGGATTTCTTTACAAATGACTTACCTCATTTACTGTAATGTTTCCCATTAAGCACTGCCAGAAACTCATAATGCAAGTTATGCCACGGACACTAATAGCCTTGAGTGCATGTGATCCACTACCCATTTCATTTAACACCATCCAGACAGAAACTGCCAGCATGGGGCATGTGAGCTGTTCTTTTTTCTTTTCTTTTTTTTTGCAATATGCGACATGTGACTTGGACTCAAATTCCTGCTGAACAAAACACGTTGGGACATTCTATAACTGACCCCCCCGAATGTATTATTCTTTACATGTCATACATATACACCAGCTACTATTTCTGAAAGTTCCTCGTTTTAGAATTTTTGGTGTCCAAAATTACATTAGATTAGATTTCACTTTTTTGTCGTTGTGCAAGGTTCAGGTACAGAGTCAATGGAATGCAGTTTGCATCTAACCTAAAGTGCATAAGTGTTTATTTACAATATATAACAGTAAGATAAATAAGGTATGGGGTCCATATATACAGGGATGAGGGTGATTCATGTACAAAAGGTGCAATAGGTAATAATATATGGTATATATAGTAATGTACAATATACTGTGAAAAGATTATACATAAATAAGACATGCCAGAAGATAATATACTCAAATGACATGATATAGTTATGTATAGGTATGAATGTATGTATTATCCAGTATATACAGTGTACATATGGGTGGAATATACAGTAGTTAATGAGAAACGTGAGATATGGATGGTGCAAAAAATGCGTAGTGGATAAGCAGTGCAAAATACACAGAAAACAGAAAATAAAGCAGTGCAATATAATTCATTAGTGGCCCTTGGATCTTGCCCAAGACTATAATTTGAATTTTTAAGCGCCTTGATTCTTGATTCTATTCACACCACAGATTTTCAATAAGGAGACTGAGAAGGTCAGAGAAATACACTGATTTTGTGTGCAGCTTCCATATTCAGGGTGGGGTGGGATTACAGCCAATCAGACAAAGTACCAATGTTAGAGGAGCCACTGAAAGTGTACCTGTTGAACTGTCCTCCTGTGTCCTGTCCATCGTCATCTGTGTCCACGCTCTGACATTTCAGTCTGGATTTGGAGTGCCTCTGTGGAAACATCCAACCCAAACATTATTCAGAAGGTCATCTGAGATCATCTGTGCTGGAGGTGATGAAGCTTTTTCTGTGTGTGTGTGTGTGTGTGTGTGTGTGTGTGTGTGTGTTTGGGTTTATCATGTACTCTATGAGTTGCATTATTAAGGTTGGTAATAGAAAATGATATTCTGTGCAATTAACCTGTTTTCTGTTGAGAGAGAGAGAGAGAGAGAGAGAGAGAGAGAGAGATAGTGTGTGTGTGTGTGTGTGTGTGTGTGTGTGTGTGTGTGTGTGTGTCATCCAGCTAACTCTGGCTCACAGCATGTGTCTGATTAGCATGAATTAATGTCCTTCACACATGTTAAAATAATAAGAGAATGAAAGGAATGGCAAAGACATCTCAGAGAATAACACACACACACACACACACACACACACACACACACACACACACACA
>JAAIIK010000222.1:135157-150746 GCA_014706435.1 Silurus glanis
ACACACACACACACACACACACACACACACACACACACACACACACACATTTAAACATACACAATGGGCCTCATTTATCAGTCTTTTACTAAAGTTGTGTTTTTGTCTATTTATACACAATATAGATTGAGGTTTGAAAAATAAAAAATAAATTGACACCTGAAAATAAAATTGGTGGTGCTTTTTCAACACCCCATTCCACATTGTGTCCCCGTTTTCTTTTACAATAACCTCCACTCTTCAGGGAACATGTTCCACTAGATTTTGTGGAGATTTGTGAGATTCATTCAGCTACAAGGATGTTGATAAATCCAGGTGCTGATGTTGGTGATAAAAGGAGGTCTGGGTATATATATGTATATTTATTTCGGATCCAAACTCCTATTTTGTGTTTGAGGAAGAACCTCATCTGACTGGAAAAGTCACGTCCCAAACTCCTAAAAGGTGGATTTTCATGACATTTTCTTATATAAATGTTCCTAAATTAATACCTAGCACTGTAAATAAGGTCAAATGAATTAGGATGACGCAGTGTAATTGTCTGTGGAGCAACAATGTGTGTTTATCCCTGATGAGCAGCCGTGGCGACTGTGGCAGGGAAAAACTCCCTTAGATGTTATGAGGAAGAAACGTTGAGAGGAACCAGACTCAAAAGGGGAACCCATCCTCATTTGGGTGATATCAAGAGTGTGATTATAGTCTTTAAACAATACAGAACACTGGAGAGTGAGAACTAACATGAGCACTGGAGTGTAAGATTATGAGTAATGTACTTTCTACAGTCTTATACAGATCCAGGAGCTACTGAGAAACTCATAAAATAGATTTGAGATTATCATAAATCCAACAACAGTTTCTCCATGCCAGAGCCTTTAAACATTCAAAGTGTCCAAACTCCACATGAAGTGAAATCAAAATGGCACTGGTACGTCTGTAAAAGGTTCGGGATGTTTGCAGGCATCCACAAGGTACACAATCTTCATGCGGTGGGACACGACTGGAGCTGGTGCAACCTCAGGATGCCTCGGGATGTGTAGCTCAAGGGCCCGAGAGCGGCAGCTTGGCGAAACCAGAGCATGAACACTATACCTTCCGATCAGTAGCCCAAAGCCTTAACCACTGAGCTACCATTTTCTCCACTTTTAAAACAACTGGCACTGAAAAGTGAAAAATCAATACTGACATTGTTCTCTGTGGAAACACATGCTGACTGCTTTTTTCTACCCATAAACGAAGCGAGAACATTGTGTTCATCTGAACAGACCGAATAACCTGCGACTTTTATTACTGGGCTTTTAAGTCTAACCAATATCATTTAATGTGCATAATAAATAGCAGCAGAGACTGTGCTGGGTAGCGTGCACGCGTGTGTGTGTGTGTGTGTGTGTGTGTGTGTGTGTGTGTGTGTCTAATTGGTAACACCTGTGCTCAATCAGTATGAGGAAGAGTGGAAAGGGAAAGTGTGGGTTTAAAACTGAAAGAGGCAGAAAGAGGGATGAAGAGAGAAAAAGATAGATAGAGAGATTGATAGAGAGGGAAAGAGAAAGAAAGCGAGGACTAGCTTGCAACACACCACAAACACGCGCATCAATGGCGTGTTTTAATCATTATATTAATGATTACAACATTTATCCAAACTTTTTTCCCAATCTGATCTTTTCTAATCAGCTAATTATGGCTGCAGATGAACTCTAAATATACCACAGTGCCATTTTCCGGCTGTTCTTCGAGGCATTTTCGGTGCTAATTGCCAGGGAATATGCATGCGCTGGGAGGCCTGAAAGCTCAGATCGGCATGACTGGCACTTCATTAGCGGCTGTTCCACGCTTATCAATAGCAATTACTCTCTGAATCCCTCAGCTGCTCTCTCAGCCCTCGGTCGAGCTCCCGATGAGGGGCCACGGGGGCTAATGTCAATATCTGCACCAATCTGTCAATCAGATGGGGAAAATAAAGGCACCAAATCGGATGCTTACATTTTTATGAACGAATGTATTTTTTATTAGAATTGCAATAACAGCATGAATCATTGAATATTGTAAAAGTACCAGAAGGCACAGGAACATAGAGTTCCTCTAATGCAGGGGTCTTTAACCCTCCAACCTTTTGTACACCACATATATACATAAACCTCCTCCTTGGCCTTCCTCTTCCATCATTCCTTCTTGTCCTTCAGCTTCATTTTCTCTCTTTTTCTTTCTTTTAGATTGCATCATTTGTAAATTGATAATAAATAATGGCTCTTAAGAGGCAAAAGAGACAATAAATATTCATATACATTTCTTCCAACTTCCAACCCAGTAGCAACCCAGTGATTGGGGACCATGTCACCATGCCAAACACCCTCTACTCACTCACACACACACACACACACACACACACACACACACTTTTTTCTTTGGTGTGATCTTATTTTTCTTTCCCTTTTTTTCTTATAACATATTTGTGCATATTTACACATTTATATTAAATATATTTTTATTTCAAGTATATATTGATAAGGTTTGACATGCCTTAAAATATAACATTACATTTAATTGATCAGTATTTATGAAAATAGCCTGTTGATTTGCTATTTAACAATAAACTTCAAGTGAAGGGAAATTCAAAGACATCTTATAAAACTTTGTTTTTTGGATAAAAACATTTCCAGATTGGAATTTGCATGTAGTATAAACCGTATGTTAAAGTGAATTTTATACAAGTGAACTGAGCCTTTGTAATTTATCGCCATTCATTGTCATTTTTTTAAATGAATGATTGAATTTCAAAAATGACAACAGCATGACGCAAGACAGATAAAGATGTGAGGTAGAAAAGGGAAATTATGTATATTAGTAGCATGACATATTAGTATATTAGTAGTTATTATCTCACCTTTTGCTTGAGGTTGCTGATGAAGGATCGACTTTGAGACTTCTTTAGGCCTTCTTTGGAATTCTGAAAAACCCAGAGACAATAAGATTTATTTCATTCAAATACACACTTTAATTCACATACGGTTTATACTACATGCAAATTCCAATCTGGAAATGTTTTTATCCAAAATACAAAGTTTTATAAGATGTCTTTGAATTTCCCTTCACTTGAACTAGGAGACCCAAACCTGTTCCAGCATGACAGCACAAAACAGCACAAAGCAAACCACGTGAAGATCTTTTTCTATGGTTTGGAGTAGACGATCTTCTGCTATAAAGCTCTGACCTCAACCCTATTGAGTGTTCATCATGAATGTGAACACTGACTACACTCCAGGTTTCCTCACATCACCTACATTCATACCTGACTTTACTAACATCCTTATCACTGACTTAGCACAAATCTTCACAAAATCTAGTGGAACATCTTCCCAGAAGTGTGGAGGTTCCTCTAAAAAGATATGGGGACTAAAATGTTAAAAAAGCACATACCAATCATATGATCCAGTGTCCCAAACCTTTTTTCTTTTTGATTATGTATATAAAAACCAATCAAAAAAGATATTTAGTTAATTTTTGGTTATGAATGAAAGACTGAGTTATTTAAACCATGGTTATAGTAAATAATTTATCAGCTTAATGAAATTTCTTGCCCATATTTCTACTGCTGATTGAGATTTTCATATAAAATGCCTTGATAATTCATCAAAACACTTTTAGTTGCAGCAGTCTGAAGGTTTAACAATGTCTGGAAATATTCCAGGACCTGAACCTGGGGTTGATGCATTTATAGGCAGATAAAACATCCCACTATAACCTGCTTATTCTGCTTTCATTATAAAGAAATCGATTTTTAGATAAACATACAATTCCCAGAGCTATAAGAGAGAGAGAGAGAGAGAGAGAGAGAGAGAGAGAGAGAGAGAGAGAGAGAGAGAGAAAGAAAGAAAGAAAGAAAGAAAGAAAGAAAGAAAGAGATAGAAGGACAAAAAGAAAGATGGTGGGATACCATAGAAAGTGAAGATCGATAAAAGACAGGTATAATACCACAAAAAGGAAGAATGTGTCACAACAAAGAGAGAAAAAGGGAGAATGAGAGAGAAATAATAATACGTATAATAAAACTATTTTATTATATAAATATATACACATATGTGGTACATTTCATCAGTTTAAACATCTGATATCTTCTTCTCTGTTTTATTGTGAATAAAATGTGGGTTTATGAGATTTGCAATTCATTGCATTCTGATTTTATTTACATTTTACCCAGCATCCCAACTGTTTTGGAATTGTTAATGTAAATGATGTACATGTTGTTGTCTGCTCGTTCTACCTTGGTCAGGTTCTTGTGCAGCCCCTCGTGTGTGGCTCGGAGCAGCGCTCGGATGGAGAAGCTGTCCGTGTCCTCCTTATCTACGATCTGAGACTCCTTCAATAACGAGTCGAGCTTCTTCCTCATCTGGGACTCGACCATGTGTTGCATGGGTCCGTTCGACTAAGTGAGGGAAGGAAACGACAAAAGAAGCAATTTTTGATTATCTTTTTGAATTGAATTCAGGTCAAGTTTTTATTTGAGCAGATCCACTCAGTAATGATTCCTCTCAATTGTGCTGCATGAAGCATTATTATAAAGCATCCATGGTCCTTTCATTGGACTTTTAATTTGTTTATAGCTTTAATACGAGGCTAATTTTCTGAAATTCTGCTTTGCGGTGCCTCCTGTTGAGTTTATATTACACCTCGCAGTGTGGAATCTGTGTTCTCACCTCAGGAGGTGATTGAACAATGCTGTTGTTACTGAGTGAGTAATTCGGCTAGGCGTAACAAAATGCGTACATAGCGCAGGAGTCTATTTTATGAAATAAAAGCATGTGTGACAAGCAGCGATAATAAAAAGCCTGACCAACAATGACACGAAATGGAGCAATTTAATGCTCATTCCAACAGGTTTAGACAAAGCCCATGAAGCTCTAATTCGCTTTCGTAAAGTGACTTAACTGAGTAGATCATTGTACAGTAATAAGCCATAATAGGAAAAAACACAGGTATGGAGTTAAAAGCGTCTATAGATAACGTTTGTACCCATGGTTCCCTGACGGGAACGAGATGCTGCGTTAACAATGCTTTGGGAACGCTTTCGGGGTTTTTCGTTCTGAATCACGTGTGTAATCAGTACAATAGAAAAGCCAGGAAGCTATAAAAGCAAATGTCGTGAAGACGGCGCTAGCTTAGAAAGTGAAGGATGCAGGGAGTGTGGCATGGAGCCGCAGGGTCTTATTCCCTCAGAGAACCAGGGTTACATACGTAACCTATACACGTTCCCTTTCAGGAACTTGAGACAACAACGCTTTGGGAACAAGTGTTTAATACACCCACACTGACCAATCCCTGCCTAGTGTGGATGGGCACAGCTAGGTCGAAGGACTGAGGGGCCAGGAGTGGCAAGGCTGTAGGACCTGACGAAGGTCAGCAGAGTGGACCAGCCCGGAGCATTGAAAATGTCTTAGAGAGATGCCCCAGTGGATACCCCGGATTGAGTGAGCTCTGACCAAAAAAAGACAGGAAGACCAGGGGACTCATAAGAGGATTGGATAGCATCCACAATCCACCCACTGAGGGTCTGCTTATTGGAAGAAAAGCCCTTTTTATACCGACCGTAGCAGAAAAATAACTGGTCCGACTTTCTCCACACCGCAGTTCTGTGGACGTTTCTTAACCCGGTTAAGCTTCTCCTGGTCAGGGTCCTGAAAAGGAGGAGGATAGAATGCTGTGTGCACGACCGGTCATGGGACAGCCGAGGACACAATAAGTATATAAAGTATATATAATAGAGAAGAGATGACCAGTAGAAAAAGTTTTGACTGTCAAAAATCTCAAGGGAACTTTAGACAGGGGTGAAGCAAAGCACCCCCTGCCGGAGAGAGAAGGTCCCTCCTGGGAGGAATCTCCAAAGGAGGGTGTTCAAAAAGGTTTACCAGGTCAGCAAACAATGGCCAGCCTGGCCAGCACGGGGCTACCAGGAGGAGATGAACTCCATCTCGGCAAACTGTCTCCAGAACTCCCGGGAGCAGTGCAACAGGGGGAGAAGCATACAGGAGGAGCCTCGGCCACACCTGTACCATGGCGTCCAGCCCAAGAAGGGCTGGGTGAGTAAGGGAGAACCAGAAGGTGGTAGTGCGACGTCTCTTAAGTCGCAAACAGGTCCACTTGTGCTCTGTAAAATCTTCTCCATATTTGCCACACCATTTCCGGGTGGAGTCTCCATTCTCCGGGCCTTGGCCCTTGCCTTCAAAGGGTGTTTACTCCTTGATTCAACCACCCCGGGATGTATAGTGCTCTCAGTGAGATCAGCTTCCCTTGGGTCCACAGGAAGATCTGTCATGCCAGCTTGTAAAGGAGGTGAAAGCGCAGACCTCCCTGGTGGTTAATGTAGGAGACCACCAATATGTTGTCTGTACGGACCAGCTCATGAATCCCCTCATGAACCCGGGATCTCTCCACATGTCTAAGGCCCGTAAGGCTCGCCGCATGACCTTGATTGTGTGGAGTGGGTTGCCCAAATCCCACACTACGCCTAGATACGAACGAAGGGGCCACCTTGATGGCCTGCTCAAGAGAGTTTCTACTTCCACCAGAGTGGGACACACCCCATTGAACCAGAACTAAATCGTATACCCTCTCTCTACAGTGTGCAGAACCCACTGAAACACGTCCAGCAGGCATTTTCAGGCTGCTAGATAGTCTCTTAAGGGAATCAGTCTCTTGAGACTGACCTCTGGTATGCCTAGAGCCGGGGCTATGCCCTGGCGCAGCTCTAGGGGCCCTGCTGAAAGGCAGCGAGCCCCCATCCGCTAAATTCTTGGTCGGAGGCTGAGGGGGAGGTTCACGCTGGAGATGTCTGTGCCCTGAAGCACTTTTCGTGTCAGGGTTAACAAGCTGATCCCCTGAGAGCACCGTAGAGGGCGCCACTGGCTGTCAGGATTTTTTGGTCGAAGCTCTTCTATTGAAGATGACGGCCCTCAGAAATTTCCATATGATTCCGTGTTTTTTTTTTTAACTGACTTACCAATACTTACCTGCAGCAAAAACAGACACACAGAGCACTTCCTGAACAAACAGAAGCTAGCACCGTCTCCACGGCATGTGTTTGTTATAGCTTCCTCGTTGTGACGTCACCCCGCCGGTGACGCCGTGCTTTTCCGTTGAACCGATTACACACGTCACTCATTTTTACTGGATATGTCATCAGGTATTTTGTGGCAACGTTATTAATAAGGTAAAATCAGCTAATGGTAGACTGCGCCTTACACATGTCCTGTCTTCTATTCAGGCAAAATGCTTGAGTATGTCATTCTTTTGCTGTTTCAATTCAGTATATTTCCGAGTGTTTTTGAATGTAACTCCTGGTCTAATGTCTTAGACAAATATGCTTGGGTTTAAACAAATACCTGAATACACAACGACAATAAGTACAGGAACATTACTGCCAAAAACTAGCATATGATATCCATTATTCCACGTTATTCCACTATTTACAGTCCCTATTGATCTGGAGCAGTAAGACTGAGATGATTGACTTTATGCTCAGTAGCAGTTTGCTGGCCGAGTGGCCTACACAGCAGTTTTAGACAGATGGGACACACTTAGGGGTTCTGTCCATGATCGATGAAGTCTAAAAATGGTGTGGATTCTTTAGAGGAATGCGCCTCCAGGCAGCTTCAAACTGAGAGCAAAGGCAAATCTATCCAAAGTTTCACGCTAAAGGCAGAAAAGGAGAATGAAAAGAAACGGATCGAGGATGCCAGAAAAGAATAACATTTAAAAAGCACACACACACACACACACACACACACACACATTTATAAATATCTGGTTCTTTGACTCTTTTCATATATAATAAAGTATTCTGATATTGAAATATGCATATTTTTTGTAAAGCTGCTTTGTGACTTTGTCCACTGTTACAAGTGCTATACAAATAACAGACAATTGGAAAAAAATAATTTTATAATTAAAAAAAAAGGGAATTGTAGTATATGTATGTGTATATATATTTTCCAAAAAATTACAAATAAAAAAAGGCTTACTGTGTTGTTCTTCAGTTTGAAATCATCCTCGATCTCATCCGCACTATCGTCGTCTGAAACCTCGCCTTCTTCTGCATCTGCAGACAGATACGGGGGCAGACGCTTTCCCTGCAGAGAGACAGAGAGCGAGAGCGAGATTCGATTCAATAAAACTGCTCTGTAAGACATGATAAAGACAGGAGTTTTTTGTGAGGCTGTGAAAACTAGACGAATTAATAGACGTGTAATCTAAACTGTAATTTGCTAATGATGGGTTCATTATCAATCGAATGAGAAAGAAGCAGAGGATGAGCGTGAATTTCATTTCGAATATAAAAAAAAAAACCGTGTACGTCAAAAACAGCAATTAATCCAGCTAACGATCTTGTTAGGAAATCCCCGAGACCATCATTAACAAGGGGATTGAGTAAACAAGTCTGGCAGCGTTCACGTCTGCTACTCGCAGGAGACGCCGCTTATTTTTCACCTGTTGATCACGAGGTTCTCCCCAGACACTTCATGCTGATTTCACGCAGTCATCGGGGAGAGCAAATTAACTTCACCTAGAGCACAGAGTCACATCCCTAATGATCAACAGTCTCTCTTTATAGTGTCAGGAGAGCAGTGAGGAAAGAGTCGCTGCATTTTAATGTGGTTTAAAGAGCGCTAAAGGACAACTCGCTTTGCATTCAACACTGCGTATCTTTTTTGAGTGCATTGTTCTCATTTCTGCTTTCACTGTCTGTCTTTTTTACATTGTGGGTCGATGGTAAAGATGATGAAGAGAAGGCTAGTTCACCCTTCACAGGTTCGTGTGTAAGGGCATGGCCTCATTCATGCTGTGACATCTTTCATTTGTGTGTGTGTGTGTGTGTGTGTGTGTAAGTGAGTAAATGAGTTGTGTTTCTTCATGCATGTGAAAGAAAAAGACATATACTGTAATGAACAAAAGATTGGAAATCCGAAAAAAAAAAAAAAACTCTTGGACTTTTGTTATTTGGAGAATGATCAATGTTAAAGCCGTATCACTCTGTTCATCACGCCATCCTGTCGTTAATTATTTTGCTCTAAGCTCAGCAAGTGTCTCAACTCATTCATTACACAACATGCAGAGCTAAAACCCAGAATAATGAAGTTCGGTCTTCATATCTATCAATTCTTTCATCTTTATAAGAGAAAAGCAACGTTTTTAACCGCTTTTTTTGTCCACCTGCTTTCCCACATGCGTTTTAGCAAGTCATAAATGATGAACTATTCCATTACATGACTCATTTTCCATTTCGGATTGGCAGAGCCGCTGGAGGTCTGTGCGTTCCAGTACTGCTAATGATTATAGCCAATGTGGAAAACGTTTTACCGTGTCAGAGAGTCCGAGACGAGATTAAGCTGAAGGAGGTAAATCTAGGAGATGGTATAGGAATTCTGCTTTAAATAATAAGAATAATAATTTATTAGTATTATTATTGTAAATATTATAAGCTTAAATGTCATTTAGGTCTTTTGAACAGCATGAAATATTTGATTATGATTTTTATTATCTCACAATATTTTCCCTCCGTGATTTGTATTGTACTCTCAAATAATGCACTGGTAATAAAGCATGGGGAAACGTTCCTAACGAGAGCATCCCAGCAGGCAGAGGAAAAAAAAAAAAAAAACAGGACAGCTGCCTTGTCAAAAACCTGAAATGCTATGACTAATGTGCATATGTTGGCACCTCGGCAAGCTTTATATAAAAAACCTTGAGACCGTGTGCATTACTCCATCGTCCATACCTGTGATAAAATCACTGTAGCGCCCACCCTATTGCTTTCTAATAATCAAAAAGAAGAAAGACTTTTTTTTTTTATTAAAATTATAATAAAAAATTATATATATATATATATATATATATATATATGTCATTTTTTCCAGTAGGCAACTCTTCCACCACACAATGCATTGTATTACCGATAAGCTCTGGTTACTAAGCAACATAACAGGCACATATTAAGGAATTCTATGGAGATGAAACCTGGCACATTAACGCAATTATATCTGGGATGCTGTCTCAGGTGTGCATATATTAAGTATTTTATTTTAAGTAACTTGCTTTAAATTATAGAAGCAGCACAATAAAAAGAAGACGTAGACATGACAGACATACGGATTAGCAGAGACAGATGTCAAACAGAAGTCAGTATGTACACCGATCAGGCATAACATTATGACCGCCTGCCTAATATTGTGTTTGTCCCCCTTTTGCTGCTTAAACAGTTCTGACCCATCGATCATTAACAGCATGAACTTCTTCAGCCGTTTGAGCTACAGGAGCTCGTCTGTAGGATCGGACCACACGGACCAGCCTTCGCTCCCCACGTGCATCAACGAGCCTCGGCCGCCCACGACCCTGTCGCAGGTTCACCACTGTTCCTTCCTTGGAGCACTTTTGATAGATACTGACCACTGCAGACCAGGAACATCCCACAAGAGCTGCAGTTTTGGAGATGCTCTGACCCAGACGTCTAGACGTCACAATTTGTTTAACTCGCTTAAATCCTTACGCTTATTTTTCCTGCTTCTAACATCAACGTTAAGGACAAAATGTTCACTTGTTGCCTAATAAATAAATCCACCCGCTAACAGATATGTTATGATGTCAGGATATCATGCCTGGTCGGTGTACAAATATCTATTTATTGTGCGTATTAATTCACACCTTAATTAATATCTTGCCCTTCAGACTGTTGGGACTGGGCAGCTGTGTGGAGTCCTTGTTCAAGATGTCTCCCAAATCCAGCTTGTCCTTAAAGAGCTCCTTCAGGTACTGAGCAATCTTCTTTTGCTGCTGGACACTGCAGTGGTTCTCGATGGACAGGATGACTGGGTATCTGACAGAGAGATAAAGAGGGGAGGGGGGGGAGAAAGAGAGAGTGATTAAATAATCACAGCAGCTGCTTACCTCCTGATTCCACCTCTGTTTAAACCTTTCTGCCTCAGTGACACACTCACACTGACAGGACCCTTTTTTTTCTTACGCTGTTGAAAAGATTCAACAATGTCACCGACCTGAACCACTACACGTGTTTAAAAACACTGACACATTACGATCAGTCGTTTGCATCCTTTCCATTTCGACCTGTTTTTTAGCATCGAAATGGCCATAAGGGAAATGCAAAAAAAAAAAAAAAAAACTCTCTTGAAATAAAACTTATGCTTTTTGTTTTATTATTATTGTTCTTGTTTTAAGCAAATTAAATGTGGTTATGAGCGAGGTGGGAAATTGTCAAGGCTGTCAGGGTGCCAGAAAATCCCCCGAGGCCTCAGAGTTTTTTATATGATGCATTTCCAACACACTTGGGAAAGACGGTAGAGGTGAGGTCATGTATGTGTGTGTGTGTGTGTGTGTGTGTGTGTGTGTGTGTGTGTGTGTGTGTGTGTGTGTTGCTTTTTCTCATAATACACTAACAACCTATAACTTGCACAATATGATCCATATTAATAAGATTAATATGATCACTATATCATATAGCATTACTTTAAAGTGATTTTTTTTATTTTGGAGAAAAGTAGGTCATCTTATCCTCCCAAGTCTGAGCACATTTTCCTTCCCAAAAAGAACATTTCAGCAAACACCGACATGATTTCTTTAATTGGACCATACATATTAGCAAATTGAAAATGTGACCAAATAGTCTACACCTAGCCTACACCCTTAAAAAAAAAAGAAAAAAAGGGAGGAAGGTGGTATTACAGTGGTTAAGATGTTGAACTTTTCATTAGAAGGTCATGAGTTCAAATCCCAGCACTACCAGGCTACCCCAGTTGGGTTCGGTGGTTGCCGTATAGAATTTTGAACGTTTTCAACAGAACGTCCTTGTGACCCGGTTGTGTACCTATAATGTACACTGTCTGCCTTACAAATCCCTGTGTGAGCTGATATTACAATAATGTATCACCACGAGTGCATTCATATAAACCTGAGATTTTTCATTATTGTCAGAGCAGCTTTTTGTAGAAAATTAACCCAAACCTTCTGACCAATCAGATTTCAGGACCCAGGATTCTCAAATTATCCAGATCCAGAACACAAAAATAGAAAATGCAACCAAATAGACTACACCCTACAAAAAAGAAAGGGAAAGTGGTTGCTCAGTGGTTATGATGATGAACTTTTGATGAGGAAGATCATGAGTTTGAATCCCAGTGTCACTCTGAGCAAGGTCCCCAACTCCTGCAGTATAAATGAAATAATTGTAAGTCACTCTGGATAAGGGCATCTGCCAACTGCTATGTAAATAGTACAATTAAGGGCTCAATTTAGTTATTCGTGGCTTCATTATGTAACTGCTGGTGCATGATATGGAAAGTTAAATGCAAAATATGACAAAGCTGCCAATTAACAGAGATAAAAGGCATATGTTTTCAATTAAAGCAAATTTTCTGCAATTATGATAATTGGAACTCCTGTTAGATTCATTTCGATGTTCGCCTTCTTCTCATTCATGCATCATTCCATCAGGAGTATATTTTTTAAATGGGATTCATCTTTAGGTTACCACATTAATGCTGCACAATAATTATATAAAATATCTTCATACCGCACGCAGTTGATAAATGTTGAGAAATAAAATGTCAAAGATTTAAAATGAGCTGATGAAATTCAAGCTGCAAAAAATCCCAGAAGTCCATTTATAAAATTTCCTTCTAATATGACTTATATTAAAACAGCTGCAATAACATTTCGGGGAATATTATAGTATAATCAGGCATAACATCCTGACATTATAACACTGTGTGGTGAAGTGAAGAACACTTATGATCTCTTCATCGTGGCGCCTGTTAGTGGGTGGATTTATTTATTAGGCAAGTGAAAATTTTCCCTCCAAGTTGATGTTAGAAGCAGAAAAATGCGAGCGTAAGGATTTGACTGAGTTTGAAATTGTGACGTCTAGACGTCTGGGTCAGAGCGTCTCCAAAACTGCAGCTCTTGTAGGATGTTCCTGGTCTGCAGTAGTCAGTATCTATCAAAAGTGCTCCAAGGAAGGAACAGTGGTGAACCGGCGACAGGGTGATTGGTTGCCGAGGCTCACTGATGCACGTGAGGAGTGAAGGCTGGACCGTGTGGTCCGATCCAACAGACGAGCTCCTGTAGCTCAAAAAGTTACTGCTGTTGATGCTCGACGGGTCAGAACTGTTTATGCAGCAAAAGGGGACCAACACAATATTAGGCAGGTGGTCATAATGTTATGTCTGATCGGTGTATATTATATAATTTCATTGACTTTTTCATATTTTAAATCATCTTACCATAAAAAGAGATAATGGACATCCTGTGTCACGTGTTACATGCATTTTTATAAGACCGTGTAAAAGAGGCTAAGGGAGTTCTGATGACTTTCCTCGTATGCGTCATGAAAGATGAAGTACAGAATCTGCATGTGTTAAAGGCCTCATTCTTTATTTAAAGCCATTAGCACGAGCAGGTGTTTGTCTGATGATAAAACTATCATTACGAAGCAGACAAGTAGGCATTTTGGCATCTGACAGAGCGCTGGCATGGACGCAACACTCTACCGCACCATGTCTCATCAATTATTACCGTGTTCGCTTTCCCAGAATTATAGACAACAAGGTTCCCCAGCTAATTCCCCTCGTCACCCCCGTCTCTCTGGGTCTCATCACCGGAGCAGTTTTCAAGATTTCCACTTTCAGTATGATCCAAAATCGCACATCGCTGTTAAATTCACGATTCTGATTGGACAGAAGGTATTGAGTAATTTGTTTTTAAATAGCAGCCTTGATGGTGGTTCTGGCTGCATGGTAAAGCACGGGTTTATAATAATGTGCTCATTCTAGCACAGTTAATGTCCATAACATTAAACGTAAGCATAAAAAGAGCCAAAGTATGACATGCCATGGTTTAACACATTAAAAAATCTACTTGTTGGCAAATGGTGTGTGGCGTAACAGAAATGAAAACCACATCACTGGTTATTTTCGGTATGTAGCGAATCTTATTTAAATTGACGGTTCCCTCTACAGGGTTGATGGTTTGATGATTCACTCGCAAAGTCATTGAATTCAATGTTGATGTTGATTATGGAAAGTTTTTAACATACTCGTTGTTGATGAAGGCATATTTGTCAATGGTCTCGATGACAGATTTGAAGGTGATTTTGGAGGTCAGAGTGTATCCATGCTGTACCATGGGCTCACCGTCTGGACCATCCCAGCAGTCAACTGCCCAGACGTTCACACACACATCCACACACACAGAGACACACACAGAGACAAACCGCAGTTTAACACTGTTCAAGGTCAGGTTTTTGAGTATGCATACGAATAAATCGTTTATTATATATTTAAATGCATAGGGTGGATGGATAAATGGATGGATGAATTTATAAATTAACTAATAAATGACTAGATAAATACGTATGAGAATAAATGAAATGGGTGGACAGTGCATGAATAGACAAATCATTAAAAAATGGATGGATGGATGGATGGATGGATGGATGGATGGATGGATGGATGGATGGATGGATGGATGGATGGATGGATGGATTAATTAAACAATCAATTGGAATACTAAAACAATAAGAATGCATAAAGTAATTGATTATTTAAATAATTAATTAATTAATTAAATAAGTTGGATGGATGGGTGGATGAATGGATGGATGGATGGATGGATGGATGGATGGATGGATGGATGGATAGTTGGATGGATGGATGGATTAAACAATCATTTGGAATACTAAAACAATTAGAATGCATAAAGTAATTGATTGTTTAATTAATTAATTAATTAATTAATTGGTTAATTAATTAATTAAATAAGTTGGATGGATGGATGGATGGATGGATGGATGGATGGATGGATGGATGGCTGGATGGATTCATGAATGGATGGATTCATTGATGGAAGGATGGGTTCATAAAAGGATATATGCTGAATAGACACATAGATCAATAACTATCTTGGACTGATGGCTGTAAGGATACATGAGTGGTACCATATGCATTACTGATTTAAAAAAAGTACTGAATAAACCCTAATCTCTTCTCGTGGACAGGAATTAATCCACTAATGACATTAATCTGCATGACACAGGAACTGTTATAACTTAAAAATGCACAAAAAAAATCCTCCCTAAACCTAAAAGTCATTAATGAATGAACCTTCCACGCAGCGGCAGCCGGCCTGCAGGACCCAGGCGTACATGTCTGTCTTGGAGTGAGAGAGGAGCTGGTCTCCAGTCAGATAGGTGTTGTGAGAGGAAGCCACAAAATAACTGCACAGCGGTTGGTCCATGTCCTGATTAACTTCGTTATGCTGAGGGTTGAAGACGTCACATGCTGGACTGCGCATGAAATTTGTGAAGCCTGTAGGCGAGAAGAGAACAGAACGCAAAATCAGTAAAGTACCTGGACTTTTCCTCAGCTTTCACAAGTCAGGGTTTAAAGCGTTACATAGATCATTTGTTACATACACGATGAGTCATGTTCATTCATCCGTTCATACAAAAAGGCTTAAACTTTTCAGTAAAAGCATCAAATGTGTGTTCATGTGTGTGTGTGTGTGTGTGTGTGTGTGTGTGTGTGTGTGTGTGTGT
>JAAIIK010000222.1:169133-175685 GCA_014706435.1 Silurus glanis
ACGTTCAACGGTGTGTGGCTCGAGCTATGTTTCACGTACATGTCTGAAAATCGGTACACACATGTAACACACTAAGACCTACAAAAAAGTCTCTTGGTACAAAATCCGACACCCAACAGGAAGTCGGGTATTTTTAATTGTATGAGCCAATTTTTGGTAAATTTTGCCATTCGCACATGTTGTATTTTAACGAACTCCTCCTAGAGATTTGTTCAGATCAGCACCAAATTTGGTACGCATAATCTAAAGGCCTTTGCGATGTTAAATCGCGAAGATCTAGAGTTTTCGTCGAAGGGCGTGTCCTTGGTGGTCTGACAAATTTCGACGATTCGCCATGAAAACGGAAGTTGCTATAACTCGGACATACAATGTCCAATCTGTCCCAAACTTCAAATGATTGATAACACTCCAGATCTGAACAGATCTACATTTCCATATTTAGTAATAGTCATAGCGCCACCTGCTGGCAATAGGAAGTGTGGCACTTTGAAATGAATGTGCCACAATTCACCTGTCTTTACTCGCTTACATGCACCTCGCCCACTGTTCACTGTTTTCCTCAGGCCAACGGGTGGCGGTGAGCCCGGGTGCGAGGGCCCGCACATCGCTGCTTGCAGCTTTAATTGTATCTTTATAATTCCAATGTCAAGTTTATTTATTTCTATAGCGCTTTTCACAACAGACATTGTCTCAAAGCAGCTTTACAGAAATCAACAGTCAAGGTGAATGGTGTGCATTTATGCTAATAAACTACTGCTAAAAGGAGCATCATGACTGTAAGTAAAAAAAATCATCCTAATTTAAACAAGTGTAACAATCAAATGTAAAATTACAATTTATTTACAGATTTTCTTATTCAGAGCAAGTTACAACCAAGCAGTTTAGAGTTTGGGGCCTTGCTCAAGGGTCCCAGCAGTGGCAGCTTGGTGGTGCTGGGTTTCGTACTTGTGACCTTCCAATTTAGAGTCCACTGAGGCAAAAACACACCTCCCTGGAAAGAGGTGCCTGCAAACAGATCCTTTATTTTTTTTTAATTATATTTTTAGAGTAATGAAAATACTCCTCCACATCAATAGGTGGAAGAAGGTAGCACAATAATGACCTTGTTAATTTATGACAATAGAATTCTTAATATGCATGACAGACAGCAATGGATAAATATCTGAAAATTGACAATTGCAAACTCCGAACCGGGCCCTGGACAAAATTCTGACCCGGATGATCATGTGATGAACCAACCTGAACTGAGAGAAGCTCATGTTTTGAAGCTAAGCTTTGCTGATCTAACTTTGGATGGTTTTTGTTTGAATACTGTCAAAAACCTTTTGAGTACCCCATTCTGCCAAACAGAACTACTTCAAAATTGCTCCTATTTTCCACAACATATCTATGGGAGATGAGCTTTTTAAGCATGACTGATATAAAAACTAAAACCAGAGAGAGAGACTGAGAGCTGTCAAGAAAGAACTTGTGTGTGCCTTTCCTCAATTCCTGCCAGGATATCAGCTTTATGCGCATCTTTGCAGGCTTACATTTCACACTGAGTGAGTATATACAAATTGAGATATTCCATTGTCATTATATATAGTGTGCGAGTTTACAGTGTGTCGTTTTGTAAAATGTTTGGGTGGTGGTGTGCTGTAGGGTGCTTTTTAATGTAAAAAAAAAATTGACGTCGCTCAAAGAAATGGTTGAAAAACACTGGCTCCATAAAAGAACATTTCCACTTAATAACCATCGACATGGCTCTGGGATACAGATCGGAAGATCATGGGGTTTAAACCCCAGTATAGCCTTGGCCCCTTAAACAAGGCTTTACTAGAATTGGTGTAAATCTTATTAGAACATTACTAGAAAAAATGCTGAAGATCACCTGCAAACTGTGTTCGGCTGGGCTTCTTCCTGGCACAACAGCCTCTCAAGACCATGAAGATGAACATTTTAATTATGCATGTGTGAATGTACGTTATCTGATTACTAAAATTCTTGTGCCAGTCCTTTTGTTAACATAGTGGTTTATTAAAACCTTTCTGAATATTTGTGTCTCTTTCGAGAATGGTGCTATATCTGTGTAGTCCCAATATTATGCATACATATGCTTGTGGAACCTAACCTAAGGAGTATTTATGGAGTTGCTTGTTGTTGTTTTTTTTATGTTATTAATGACAAAAGGCCACTGGCTCTAAACACTGCCACTTGTGCGCAATGACCAGTGAAGCTTTTAAAAGTCACTGCATTTGTTTCTGTGATCTTAAATGACTGTTTAAAGAGACAGTGAACTGGGTGTATCTAAACGCTTGACCCACTGGAACTGGCATTCACAAATTAAAGTTATAATGAATTATAGCTGAATTAAATCAGTCAGTTACATCAATTCTTTTAAAATTAATTCTGAATAAAATGAAGTAAATGCACTAACAAATTTGCTGAAAGGAAATGTATGGTAACATAAGATGTGTGGTGCTGTAAAAAAAAACATATTTAGCCTAGATATATGTAAACTTTTGGCTTTAACCAAACTCTTTACTGTTATTTTTATGCTTTCACTTACTTTTTTTTCGCTCATTTTTAAATGATCACACTATCCAAAACTAAGTGCACAAATGTTGCACCTACGGCAGATTTTTAATTATTTACAATAGCTAATAAAACAAGCACAATTGCAAGCACAAATCACTTCCTATGTCATTTATTGAATAATTGCAATTTTCAGCACCATTTTTAAATGCATTCAATGTAATACGTAAAGCCCATATGTATAACTTTTCTAAATAATACTATGATAGGTTTATGAGCCAGCATGAACAATAAAATCACAATTTAATAGTGTAATGAGTCAGCCCAGAGTGAGAAATAGAAACATCTTAATAATAAAATATTGATAGCTAGATAGCTAGACATCTTACTGAACAGAATTCCATCTAACTCTGTGGTGAGCCAGCCAGGAGCAATACTGAATACTATACTATACTATACTATACTATACTATACTACATAAGCATACCCTGTATCATAAGCATACCTGTGTCATAAGCATAACCTGTATCATAAGCATACCCTGCATACTCTGTATCATAAGCATACCCTGTGTCATAAGCATACCCTGTATATACAATTCTCCTATTTTTCCTATATATATATATATATATATATATATATATATATATATCTTTATCTTTATATATTTTATATTTTACATAGTTTATTGGTTTTATTTATCTGCCTTCTTTTTCCCTTGTATTATTTCTTACCCCCACCCTATTCCCTCATGCCGGTCAGTCGTATAAAGCATTTCACTGCATGTCGTACTCTGTATGTATGTGTATGTGACGAATAAAATTTGATTTGATTTGATTTGATACTATACTCTACACACACCATTTTGCCTATGGTGCCTGGACTTGTCCAACATGTCTCTGGATTTTGTGAAGAGATTTGTGAGGAAGTCCTAACTGTAGCATGCAAGCTAATCCCAACTGATTTCCATCTAGATATATAGTATACAGACATAACAGTCCTAAAAGAGAGCTTGAATGCTTTAAGAGCAATAAAAGTAGCCTGAAAACAGCACCACATCTTTATAATCCGCCTTCTTTTTTCTGTCTTGTCTGAATGCTCTGGGTTTTCTTTCCTCGTTGCTTTTATTCCTAATCTCATTGTTAGCCAGTTCCTCTACAGTTCATTTAATCCTAATTAGCATACTGTTGAGAAAACCTTCATGGCTGATTGCTGCTTGGGCCACAGCGGGACTGCTACCAGGATCACGAGGGAGTGAAACAGGGGAGGCAAAGCATTCATCCGGCTGCAAAGAGATACAAGACCCTGGGGAAGAGGATTCCACTAAAGCCCAAGTCTCTAGAGGAAATGATTGATTTCTCCATTATTGAGAGATCTCAGAAATTGAGAATGTGAAAAGATAGACTTGCCAAGCATGCTGATTTAGGAGTCAAGAATTAAACAAATGATCTACATTTTTTTTTTTTAGATCAACACTTTTGGTGTGTATTTTGTATATACAATATAAGCTAGATGTGTTTACTGTTAACAACTTAAATACAAGCAATAAAATGTGAAATCTGATGTACCAACAGGAGTTATTTGGACTACGGTTCCCATCAGTCACTGCACCTACACCTGTCAGTGTCACATGATTTCTGTATATACCTCTGAACTTTCACATTACCCAATTTTCTCATGTTTGTCAGCCATCCTCGCTGTATAAGGAAGACATGCCTCCAGACTCTTCTCTGCACCACCAAGGTGCTAGAACAAATTTCCATTTGATATCCAAACTGCTGATTCACCAGCAGACTTCAAACAACATCTGAAAAAACCTTTTCCAAATCTACCAAATATATACCGAAGTCAAGTCAAGTCAAGTCAAGTTTATTTCTATTGCGCTTTTCACAACAGACATTGTCTCAAAGCAGCTTTACAGAAATCAACAGTTATAGTGAACAATGTGTATTTATCCCTGATGAGCAGCCATGGCAACTGTGGCAAGGAAAAACTCCCTTAGATGTTATGAGGAAGAAACCTTGAGAGGAACCAGACTCAAAAGGGGAACCCATCCTCATTTGGGTGACATCAAGAGTGTGATCATAAATCTTTCAACAATACAGAACACTGGAGAGTGAGAACTAACATGAGTACTGGAGTGTGTGATTATAAGTAATGTTCTTTCTACAGTCTTATACAGTCATTATGGTTATAAAACTAGGAGCTACTGAGCAACTCATAAAATAGCTCATAAAATAACACCAGCTTCTCCATGCCAGAGCCTTTAAACACTCCAGGAGGTCCAATGTATAATAAAGTACGAACGAAGTACTGTATAATATACATTATAAGATAAGAAATGTGGTATCTGGTACAAAATGCTAACAAATCTAAGTATAATATACTATTATAAGGCGTAGTAAGTCTTATACTATATGTACTATATGTATTTTTATTTTTAACATAAATAAGCCGCAACTGTCTATAAGCCGCAACTGTCTACACTAATGTACTTTACACAGGCTTTAACGAAAGACACGTTACACACAGTGTAACGGGTGAAATATGTTGCGCTTCCTTTAGGAGCATAGCGGTGTTTTGGGAAAAGACCGGCACAGCATTTTTCCGGTATTACTGCGTGTGTGCAAGACGAGGAATATGTCCTTATTATTTTCTGATGCTCATTTCTAAGTTTCTTTGACTAACCCGTAACGCTGTTGCCAAGAAAAATAAAAAAAAGCACGAGTTTTGGAAACCTGTCTGTGCTTATATGATTTCTGTTGCAACTGGAGTTAGCGAGCTCTCCCTTCACCCAGACTCAACGCGTTACAACGGCTTGTATCTAAACAGTAGCCTACCAAGAAAGTCATTGTTCACTGTCTTCCTCCTTCCTTTCACAACTATTTCTCTCGAGAGTTTATCTTTTGGCATCGTCGTGCGTAAAAAAAAAAACGTTTTTTCTCCCGATGCCATGCAGCTCAGAACACAGGTGAGGTGCGTTTTTTCATTTCCGTTCGGAAATTTCATTGGTCTAATGTTATGGGGTTCAGTTTTTTGGTTTAAAGTTTGTGAAACCGGGAAAAACCCAGGAAAAATCCATAAATAAGCCGCTTCGTTGTTTAAGCTGCGGGGTTCAAAACGTGGGAAAAAAGTAGCGGCTTATAGTCCGAAAAATACGGTAATACATCCATATTGTAGATATTCTATATAATGTTTTATAACCATACTTTACCCCTAACAGATTAGCATTTTCATGATGAGTGAACTTAGTATATCAGGGCCTCATTGTTGATTCGTGTCTCTGTGTGTGGGCTTGGTGGGGTAAAGGTCTCTAAAGGTCATAATCTTTATAATCTCATGGTTTCCTGTACATGTGGTGCTGTCAGTCAGTCAGATTTTATGAGATTTTCTGCACTCGGTTCTAGCTGTGCTAACCCCGTAACCGCTGCGTTCGCTGTTGGCAGGAAAATAAATCAGGAGGTCGTCTTTTGGCTGATTTATAATGGTGTAAAACATAAGTACGGGTTATAGATCACGTGTCCTTTTCTATAAAACGTGTTTCTTTTCTGTTACAGTATATTTAATTGAAACTCGAGTTAATTGTGAAAAGTCAATTTTTCTTCATACGGCAAAAACTCCAGCTGAGTGAAGAGAAAAAAATGTATAAAAGTATAAATTCAATGTGGGAATTGTATCTTCCTGAATCAAGATGAAAAAAAGAGACATTGATAATAAAAAACAAAAATGATAAATAAAATGTAAGCCTTTGTAATTGTTTATGTTTTTTCTTTTTTCATCATTGGGAATGTAGGGCTTTTAAAAGAAAGGCTAAGAGAGAAGGTGAAGACGTGGACAAGGTGCAGTAAAGAAGAGAGAAAGAGTAAGAAAATGAAAGAGAGTCAATGAGATAGTGGGGTAAAGAAAGAGAGAGAGAGAGAGAGAGAGAGAGAGAGAGAGAGAGAGAGAGAGAGAGAGAGAGAGAGAAAAAATTAAGGGAGTGATAGGGAAGAAAGAAAGAAAGAAAGAAAGAAAGAAAGAAAGAAAGAAAGAAAG
>JAAIIK010000222.1:175695-189715 GCA_014706435.1 Silurus glanis
AAGAAAGAAAGAAAGAAAGAAAGAAAGAAAGAAAGAAAGAAAGAAAGAAAGAAAGTGGGAGGTTTGACTAAAAGAAACAAAAAGTAAAACAAAGACAGTGAGTCAGAAAGACAGAGACACTTTTAAAGAAAGTGGGAATTCTAAAAGAGAGACAGAAACTGAAATGAAGAAGCAGAGAAAGTAATGAAAGAAAAACAGAAAGAATATGAGGGAGGACGACAATGAAGACAGACTGAGACAGTAAGAGTGAGACAGAAGTTAGAGAGAAAGAGAGCGAGTGACATATGGAGACAAAATAAGAGACAGAATAAGAGACAGTAAGAGAGGGAGACAAAAAGAAAGAGAGACATATTTTTAATGCAGAAGAGACAGGCCGAGAAAGAGAGAGACAGAATAAGAGACAGTGAGGGAGTGAGACGGAAAGACAGTTGAGCATCAAAAGAAAAAGACAGAGAGAGAGAGAAAGAGAGAGAGAGAGGGAGGGAGGATAAAAAAGGAGGGATGACAGATGAAAGCGTTCTCTAAGGAGTCTTACAGGATAATATCAATCACTGAATAATTGCCTTGTGAAGATTCTCTGTGAAGCCCAAATCAACAAAGCGCAGAGCCTCAGAAGCATCAGAGCGGAAACACACAACAGAGCACATGCATTATGCAGACACACACCTGCGTACAGCTCTGCACACACACACACACACACACACACACACACACACACACACACATACACACACTCACAAACAGACACACAAGCTAACAAACACATATACATGCACAAACACAAACTAACACGCACTCACGTGTATACACATGCATAGACACACAAGCTAACAGACACATACCCACACTTACATGCATGTACACACATATGTACATGTGCACACATAGACACACACATATACACACATTAATATAAATATGCACACAGACACACAAAAAAACCACACACAGTGTGAGGACAGTGTGACAGCAGTGAAGTGTGCAGTAGGAACGACAGACTGGTTCAAGGTGAAGGTTGGACTGCATCAAGGATCGGCCCTGAGCCCTTTCCTGTTTGCAGTGGTGATGGACAGGTTGACGGACGAGGTCAGACAGGAGTCTCCCTGGACTATGATGTTTGCGGATGATATTGTGATTTGTGGTGAGAGTAGTGAGCAGGTTGAGAAGAAGAGAAGGGGAATGAAAGTCAGTAGGAGTAAGACAGAGTACATGTGTGTAAATGAGAGGGAGGGCAGTGGAGTGGTGCGGTTGCAGGGAGAAGAGGTGGAGAAGGTGGAGGAGTTCAGGTACCTGGGGTCAACAGTGCAAAGTAATGGAGAGTGTGTTAGGGAAGTGAAGAAAAGTGTGCAGGCAGGGTGGAGTGGGTGGAGAAGAGTGACAGGAGTGATTTGTGATAGTAGGGTATCTGCAAGAATGAAAGGGAAAGTTTATAGGACTGTGGTGAGACCTGCGATGTTGTATGGATTAGAGACAGTGGCATTGAGTAAAAGACAGGAGGTGGAGCTGGAGGTAGCAGAGCTAAAGATGTTGAGATGTTCGTTGGGAGTGTCGGGGATGGACAGGATTAGAAATGAGTTTATTAGAGGGACAGCGCATGTTGGACGTTTTGGTGACAAGGTGAGGGAGGCGAGATTGAGATGGTTTGGACATGTGCAGAGGAGGGGCATGAGTTATATTGGTAGGAGAATGCTGAGGATGGAGCCACAGGTAGGAGGAAAAGAGGAAGGCCAAGGAGGAAGTTCATGGATGTGGTGAGGGAAGACATGCAGGTAGTTGGTGTGAAAGAGGCAGATGTAGAGGACAGGGTTGTATGGAGACGGATGATCTGCTGTGGCGACCCCTAATGGGAGCAGCCGAAAGAAGAAGAAATGATTACGGTAATTTAAAAGAAAATTATATGTTTGGCACAGTTTCCAGCAGAAATGTCAAAAAGAAGACACCAAGATTTGCAAGGAGTCTGACAGACATGTCAGGAAGTATGTGTAGAGAAGATATATTATTCCAGCACTGACTATATGAAGGAAGTTGGAGGTTATAAAGGCTGAGGGTGAGAAAACAAGCTGTAGATATATTGCAGTCAGAAACAGAAATGCAAATTTGATGCTAATATCTTTGTTTGCGTATCCTGTAATCATAAATTTAATGTTTCTGATTTCCAAAGTTCCCAAATTCCGCAAGATCCTGAGGAGTGACAAATTCAATTGAATTCATTTTTTATTTTAAATAATGCTTTTAACTAGGAACATTGTCTCAAAGCTGCTTTACAGAGATAAATATAGATAAAGAGTTACAGTCCAATTCCATCCTCAAAGTTCTTGTTTTGCTCAGTAATTTCATGGATCTTTAGTCTGTTGATGTGGAACCATCGCCAGCTACACAGAGTGGTCTGCAGTTTAGGAGATCTCCATCCAGATGTAGGGGATGGGGATGAATCAGGCAGATCAGAAGAGAGGAAAGGGACACTGGTCACTGGTACCTCAGGAGCTTTTCAGATTGGCTTGAACAGTTTCCTTTGAAAAAATCATTTTTACGGCATACATTATTACACTTATTACATTTATTTCATTTACACAACTGAGCAGTTGAAGTCTTGGGTCTTTCTCAAGGGCCCAGCAGTGAGAGTCTTGGTAGTGCTGGGATTTGAACTCACAACCTTCTGATCAGAAGCTCTTAAAGAACATCTTGACCAATTAGTTCCCACTTCCCAGGTCTACTTTTTGAGAGAAAAGAATGGTTCAGGTTTCACAATCGTTTCCTCACGTTACATCCGTTCTCGATAATTCCTTCGGTTGTTTGCGCAGAACAAAGAAACACGGAGTCGGAGACTCTACCGAAATAGTCTCTGAACAGCTATTCTGAGCCACAGCAAAACTCTCACTGCATGAACTCAAGCACTGAGCTATTTCTAATACAAGGGTCCTCTCTGAGTCATTAGCAACACACACAAACCGTCTAGCAACCAAGCACTTAGGAGCCGTGCGAGTCCAGAAGATCTCCTCTCACACAGATCAACTAGGAATGAGGGGGAAAAAAAAACAAACTGAGCTTTAAATAGGCTCAAAAATAGACTCGTTCCACCCCAAACACATAGCGAGTGATAGCGGGGCGATCGTGTTCTTCCTTCCTCTTTCTTTCCTGCCATCTCTGAGACACAGATTATCCATTCACCATCTTATTACACATCACACTCCCGCTCATTAGCCAACGTTCCTACGTGCTGCTCAATTAAACCCAAAGACACATCAAGCTCACGAGGGTGCGAACTGCGTCACACGCATCACAACGCGTAAATAAGATGCTCGTGCATGCTCTCGATACATCTCCAAGACTTGTCCGTATGGTTTTTTTTTGTCGCTATACAGCACATGGTTGCAATTAACGCCATCTGTTCAGCAGTGTATGGCTGGCAACAGTTGTCAAGAAAATGATCCTGGAAGAAATTATAGAAACAGTTTCAAGGAAGGGGTCCTTGTATGTGAAGGCAGGGAAAAAGCAAAGCAATTCAGACTCATTCCCTTTAATCACTGCAGACTAAGTGCGTTAGTATGAAAAGAAAGTTTTAATTATTATGAGTACACTCACCCAGATAAGCCAGACGGCACTTTTGTGGCACGGCCATGCTTCCTCCAGCATAATAAAAGCTCCGTGCCAGCAGAGAAGCCAAGCTGGCCATTGCCGATCGCTCAGTGGTCACCGAGAACAGCTCCATGCCCTCAGGACCGCAACCGAACCCGCGCAGCATCCCTGAGCAAACGTCTGCACATCTGACTGTCCCGCCGCTCACACCCACCGTTTTACCCATAATCCCACCGTCCACATCTTTGGTCATTTGCACTCTTCTATCTCACTCACAAATAATATTTATGCAGAGCCTTTGAAGCTTTCAGGATGAAGCGAGCCAAGCCGAGCAGGGATCTAAAGCTCTAGTGCATTGTTTTATCAAAAATAAATACATAGAAATCCTGCTAAAGCGGAGGACAAAGTAAAAAAAAGGGATAAGATCAAGAGAATGTGAAAGAGGTCAAGTGTGTGTTAAAGCATATATCCGAAGGAGGATGTCTTGTCTTTTCCCTGACACAAGCTCCTGTTTTTGTCTGAGCCTGACTCGAATGAACAATCAGTTCAGTAAGCGTATACAGAATGCCATTAATGAGGTCATGTGCTAAACAGGTGAAGGAAACATCACTAATAAGGTTCTTGTGTGTGCTAATTGCTCTCAGTGGCCACAAGGACTAGACACAGGTGTCATTATCTTCTTCTTCTTCTTTCGGCTGCTCCCGTTAGGGGTCGCCACTGCGGATCATCCATCTACGTACTACTCTGTCCTCTACATCTGCCTCTTTCAAATTAGCTACCTGCATGTCTTCCCTCACCACATCCATAAACCTCCTCCTTGCTCTTCCTCTTTTCCTCCTTCCTGGTGGCTCCATCCTCAGCATTCTCCTACTGATATACCCCATGTCCCTCCTCTGCACATGTCCAAACCATCTCAATCTCACCTCCCTCACCTTGTCTCCAAAACGTCCCACATGCACTGTGCCTCTAATAAACTCGTCGTCACTCCCAACGAAAACCTTAATATCTTCAGCTCTGCTACCACCAACACCTCTTTAGTAAGTACATTGAAAAAACAGGTTTTCATTACTTCTCTTTCTTTGCACTGAGCCAATTGCTCAAATAGACAAGCCTGTTTACATTTTCAGATCGTGAAAATACTCTTTTAACTGTTTTAAAGTAATTTATCCGCCACACCTTAAAGCCGGTCCGTGAAAATATTGTCAGACATTAAACCGGTCGGTGGCGAAAAAAAGGTTGGGGACCGCTGCTTTAAATGACGTAAAATCAAAACAAAACTTTTGCGATGTTTCCACACGGATGGTTTTAATTGCCGGATGTGTGCATCCCGACGGATTTTGGTGCTCGATTTGATCTATCTGTTGAGCTAAATAAATAAATGCAAAGTAAATGCAGACGAAAGCTTTCTCACTGGAGCTCAGATGTGTAAACAGTTCACACCACAACTAATGAATATGAAACCAACCTTTCAGCAGTCATGTTAAATGTTTTTGAGATTTTGAGACATTTTAATATAAATCTTTTTTTTGTTTTTATGTTTCTGCGCATGTTTAAAACCTGTTCTTTGCTTGTAATCATTGGCACATGCTGTCTTTTGTTTTTTTTAGTCTGTGTAAATCACACTAGAGGTACGAGCTTCATCTCTTTGCATGAACTCGGCACATGTTATTTGGGTCATGTGAAAGTTTTTCACACGTACGATTAAAAACCAGTCACTAATTAGAACCACAGCCTTTACTTGAACCTCAGCACACAGCTTTAAATCCATATAAGATTCGCATCCAATCCATTCGCTTTCACCGAGGGCTTTGATCTTGTGTTCGATCTGAAATTCCGAGTTACGAAGTGAATTCGTTACAGATTCTGGCCGGTGTTCATTTTGTTGATCTCCAAAACTAAAGCTAAACTATAAAAGAGTTGAAATGTTTTATCTTCTAGGATTTATATTCATTGGACGTGTTAATGGTATCCGTATCTGGTCGTGGAACTGCAGCATGCTCTGTTGTAGCTTTAAGAGTTTAGCTTTTATTTTAATGTAGTCGATATACCATAAAGGAGAGCGAGAGAAACTTTAGTACGCCTATAATGGTAATGTAATCATTTATAAAAGAAGTCGAATGTAGAAATCTATTGCATTTTTAATTTTAAGAATATATTAGGAAATATTTCAGACCAAAACCTTTAGACTTTTCATTTTTTCATCAATTAAATTATGGCTAAAATGAACACTAACCTATTAAGAAAAACACAGTGTATTGCCAAAAGTATTGGGACACCCGACTTTTCCAGCTATATGTGGTTCTTTCCCAAACTGTTACCACAAATTTGAAGGCACACAATTATATAGGACGTCTTTGGATGCAGCAGTACTAATTTCTCCCTTGAGGAGACCCAAACCTGTCTCAGCATGACAATGTCCCTGTGCACAAAGCCAGCCCCTGCTTTATACGGGTTGGAGTGGAGAATCTCCAGCTATAGAGCTCTATTAAACACCTTTAACACCGCCTCCTCACTCCTCCTACATCAGTACCTGACTTTACCAACACCCTTGTCACTAAATGAAATTTTCCACAAGTACTCTCCAAAATCTAGTGGAACATCTTCCAAGAGATGCAAACGGGAACTAAATGTGGAAACTGGTGTTCAAAAAGCACATATGGTCATGTGTAGACAAACTTCTTGCTATATACTGTATATTACCTACAAACAATATGAAATTATATACCCATCCATGGCATCCCTGGCTGAAAAGAGTGGTCTAGGGTCAAAGATCTAAGCTCTATGTAGGAGAAAGGGACTCACTGAACATTCAATGTTGTGGACTTTCCGAAAGAAATTTTTGATAGGAGAGAATTAAATCATGGAAATAAATCCAAACTGAGAAAATAGTGTGATGAATTATCCGAATGAATCACTTTATGTCCTTTCCTGAGTACCACGAACACTGGGTACTGCTGAAATTATCGTATATAT
Organism: Silurus glanis; assembly: GCA_014706435.1. NCBI lineage: Eukaryota > Metazoa > Chordata > Actinopteri > Siluriformes > Siluridae > Silurus > Silurus glanis. The sequence goes on from JAAIIK010000222.1 coordinate 182,245, forward strand.
TTGTACATTGCAAATGCTATTAATGCTAATGAAGTGTCATGATTCATACCATACATGTCTAATTGAATATTTAATCTGCATCTCCAGTGCAATTAATTAACACCACGTGCAGTTTTTGATTTATTCCGCAGCAGTGTATTTGCTTGGGAAGCTGTTTTGTGTTGGCTGAATGAGTTTGGGCCGACTGGTCACGTACCAGAGGATTAGAGACATGAGACAGCACCCTGGCAAAAGTCAATTGTAAAGCGTCTCAGACAAGGACAAGCACGTCCCGTGTTTTCAACCTCCACTGCTGTCACTGCAGGAATCAGTTCGAACCATGAGTGTCTTTCTGGGCACGCTCCCAATGCCATCTCGCAGGAATGACATCAAAGCGATGTTGTCAGAGAGCCGGCCTGGTAGGTGGGTGGTTTGTTTCTTAGAAAAGCTGTTCGATTTTGCCATTTGTCTTCACCCTGATGAGGGACGGAGTGCTTGTGATATCTCCTAAAGCAGAGACTTAGGCTCCTGTGAACTGATTGATCTATTTTATTTCTGGAGAATGGACAAGCAGGAAGCTTTAGAGGGAAAAATGCCACCGGCTGAGCTTTTAATGTATAATAATGCATTCCTTTTGTTTTGGACAAAAAGACTGGTGATGGAGAAAGTGAAGAAAATACATACAAGCATCTATTAATGCTGTATTATTATTATTATTATTATTATTATTATTATTATTATTATAATATATTACTGTATTGACTACAGTTGGGCTGTACGGTGCATAAAGACTGTGTATAAGGTCCTAATGTGAAAGAGAAAAGAAAAACTGAGACAAGAAAAGACAATAGGAGAAAAGCAAAATAAAAAAAAAAAGAAATGCAAAGGAAAGAGAAGAAATGAGACCAAAGGGGAAAACAAATAAAGAGAAAATAAAGAGAAGAGAGAAGAGAAGAGAAGAGAAGAGAAGAGAAGAGAAGAGAAGAAAATAAAGAGAAGAGAAGAGAAGAGAAGAAAATAAAGAGAAGAGAAGAGAAGAGAAGAGAAGAGAAGAGAAGAGAAGAGAAGAGAAGAGAAGAGAAGAGATATACACATATATATTGTATATATACACAGCCTGGATTTGACCTCCTGATGACCAAAAATAAAAGGAAGGGAATAACATGAACAGAAGAAAAGAGATGAAGATGAAGGAGAAAAAGAGATGAGCAGAAACAATGGGAGAAAGGAAAAAATAATGCAAAGAGAAGAAAAGAGAAGAGAAGAAATGAGAAGATGTATGTATAATATATAACACTGTCTAGGTTCAACCTCCTGATGAGAACAATGTGTCCTGATGTGCAGGTTAGTGGTGTGTTGTTGTGTTGTGTTGTTGTGTTGTGTTGTCTCAGGTGTGTTCGACTAGAAAAGCCTCCAAATGTGCAATGCAGGAAAACGAAATGAGCAGCTGGCTGACATGCGCATTCCTGTGCAGCACCTGGTACATGTCAGAAAACAAGAAAACATTCACACAAGCAAATTCTAGCCGAGAAAATACTTACGCTTTAGAGCCTCGGGCGTAATTTTAGATTGCATTGAATTACATGTTGGTGTAAATATGTGCAGGTGTTTTTCTCGTACACAGGGTTAGATGATCAATTCTTTTGGAATTGAATTGATTCAGCAGTAAAAATGTTTGCAAATGAACTTTTGCACTCAAATCCCACAGAGTTGCATCAGGTTTTTGCAGGAGAACAAAACAACAACAAAAAAAAGATGACAAGTCACAAATCCAAAAGTAAAAAAAAACCCTCCAAATGCATGACTCACCCCTGTCCAAACTGAGATTCCTCAAAACTTCCGCTTCTGCCATTATGCATAGGAATGCTGGTGATTGTAAGCGCGCATCTTTCACCTCGACCTGAAGATCACATCCCAAAGAAAACAGGTGCCACTGCTTTCTCCCAACAAAGTGCGCCCTCTTTCTCTCCACACAACAACACACACTGTCGCTCAATTCATACACACCAACTAATCCTGGGTCGAGTTACAATAATTGTAAAAAAAAAAGAAACGAGGCTTCAGATCCATTTGGTTCCATCACAATCCATGAGCTTGGAGACGTGAACGAGTAGTCGAGCGCGCAACAGCTCCTGCGTGATCCGTGCGCCCGGGGAGGTGTGTGAGAGATTGTGTGTGCGCGCGCACGTGTGTGTGTGTGTGTGTGTGTGTGTGTGTGTGTGCGTGTGTGTATTAGGAAGCACCGGAGTGACAGAGGATCTATAATACGCACAGCTTCCCGCAAACATCTCCTGCGCTTGCCTGGAGAATGCAGCCGCACATGGAGACAATCTGCATGAAGCTTCACTGCAGCTTCTCCTCTCTGACTTCTGTGCGCTATAAGATTACTGCTGTTTTTAGTGTGAGTTTTGGAAAATCCATCAGTGCTGTGCCCAGACGTGCAGAAAGATCCGACTGGAAAGATTTCAGCGTGTAGGTTTCTAATACTTCCACGTTTCCTCATTCTTTAAACTTCTCATGTTGCAAAAAAATAAAAATGTGTAACGCTTCCTGGTTGGTTAGAGCTCTCCATTAGCTTTTAACACCCACTTTTGCGGAGGTTGAAGAAAACCAGGAAACTTGGAGGAAACCTATGAAAACCCAATGCAAACAAGCTCTGGATTAAACCTTGAGTTGTGGTCCAGCATCGATACCTGAGGAGACTCTGTGCTGCCTTGCAATTTCCTTCAATTATCATAGAAAAAAAGGATTTTCTGCAAAAACAAATGCTGTGTCCACTCCTTTTTATCCATATCCGTCCCTCTTCTCATGTGTAGGCTTTGTATATGGCAGGTGATGCCACCTATGAAATCAGCACTGCGATCCTAATTACCACACAACTGCACCTTTAAACCTGTGAGAGGTTCTGCAGTTCAGCCAGAATGAATTGTATCAATTGTTCACTACAAAAGCTTAACTAACCACGTTTTCCTCACACATCACCAGCGCATTGTTTTTTTCTACATTATATTTTTTTCCAGAGGTTTGAGAAAACCTAGAGATCATGGAAAAACGGCAACGATACACACTGTACCATACACACTGCACCACCATGAACACCCAGCTTTTCAGCGTCAAACAGTCACTCTGCTTTCTGTATTCAGCTATAAGCAATTTCCAGAAGTAAAGGATTATCACAGAAGTTAAAGGCATCTCTTAAAACCTGTTGAACGTTTGTTCTCCTGCACGTGACCTAACAGATGGATTTTATTGGCCAGAGCCGCCCTGATTGACAGGTAATTTAGGAGGTCCATCTCTTCTCTCTTGTTTTTTGAGCATCGCATTCCACATTTAGTCCCGATTTATTTACTCGTATAATTCCCTTCACTCTTCTAGGAAGATGTTCCGCTAGATTTCAGAGCGTGCTTGTGGATATTTGTGTTCATCATCCACAAGGGTGTTTGTAAAGTCAGGTACTGATGTAGGTGAGAAGGTGAGGAGGCCTTGGAGTGCAGTCAGCATTCACATTCTTCTCAAAGATGTTCAATAGGGTTGAGATCAGAACTCCATAGCAGGAGATCTTCCACTCCTAACCAGATCTTCACGGAGCTGGCGTTGTGCACGGGGGCATTGCCATTCTGGAACAGGTTCAGGTTTCCAAGTTCGAGTGAATGCAAACTTTTATTATACCGCATTCATAGACGTTCAATACAATTGTGCATCTCCAAGTAGGTGGTAACATTTTGAAGAAAAATCACATATGGCAGGAAATGTCAGATGTTCCAATACTTTTGTCCACGTAGAGTACATTGATGTACAGTGACATTTTTTTTTTGTCTAATATCCCGTCCTGAAAGCACAGAGCACAGGGTCAACCATGATACATGGTGCCCATGGAGCAGAAGGGGTTAACCTACTGTAAAAGTGGGGGGCAGCTTGACAGTGCTGGGGCTTGAACCCCACGACTGTATGATCAGTAACCCTGAAAAATGGCAAGACATTCTTTTCTTATTAACACAGTGGACATGAAAGAGAATATGCAGGAGTAGAGAGGAAAAGCTCATTAATAGAGCACCAGAGCTTTTTTGAAAGCTCTGAAGATGGAGGCCGAGATGGGGCATACACAGGGGATATGCTCACACACATCTTCAATTATTTGGTGTGTATAAAATTTGAAGATACGTTTCTTATCACTTAATACAAATACACGTGGAGATCACGATATGGACAAAGGTTTGTGGATGCCTGACTATAAGATTTAGTCTCTATTCATTGTTATAAGAACCTCCACATTTCTGGGAAGATGTTCCACTAGATTTTATGGAAATTTGTGCTCATTCAGCCAAAAGGGCTTTTCGTAAAGTCAGGTACTGATGTAGGTGAGGTGAAGAGGCCTGGGGTGCAATCAGATCTCTGTAGCAGGAGATCTTCCATTCCACTTCCACATGTAAACCATATCTTCATGGAGCTCACTTTGCGCAAAGAGGCATCGTCAAGCTGGAACAGGTTTGTGTGTCGAAGTTCAAGTAAGGAAATAAATATAGCCGCATCCAGAGACGTCCCATGCAATTGTGTTCCTCCTCTTTTGGGGTTTGGGGCAAAACTACATAGGGCTGGAAAATTCAGGTGTCAATACTTTTAGCTACGTACTGTATTAAAACCGCACAAAATACAGGAAATAAAACATATAGGGGTTATTTATAGATTATCCTAGCAGGAGGATCAGGATCGAGGATTGTCTCTGACCAGCCAATTTATTTTATATATGAAGTGACACCACCATCAATAAAATATGATATATCAAAAATGATGTCATTTCTCAGCATCCTTCCTCCCCAATGGCTAATAATCAGAGTCCGAATCCCAGTAAACATTTCCTCTAATCTATTCCAACACGTGGCTCTCGCAGATGTTCATGAAGCCCCTGTGGGATTAAACACAGTGAAGTGTTTCCCCGCGCTGGATATGAATAAGCAAATAAACACAAAACAACAAGGTTCACGTTTCTCAGAGAAAACCAAAGGTATACCAGGACACAGGGACGTCTCTCTCAGTCTCTCTCTCTTTTTCTCTCTATCTCTATCTCTCTCTCTTGGCCTAATTTTAGTGCTTACATAAATCCACAAGCCACTTTTTTTGAAAAAAAAAAAAGACTGTTTTGTAAAAAAAAAAAATCGGGCAGCCTGTATAGTCTTTTGCCTTTATTTTTTCCAGGTCAGTGTGGATGTGACGGGAGTCCATTCGTCTGTGACTTTCCAGATCCTAATCCTTTATACATTCAGCATTCTTTTTTATACACAGAGGATAAAACCTCTATATTTTATAGATATTTTATGAGATATTTTATGGTCAGACTTTTCTCAAGCCAGACAGACAGATAGATGATTTCGAAGGGAGACACGTATGTAACCCTAGTTCCCTGAAGGAACGAGACGCTGCGTCGGAACGCTTTGGGAATGCGGCTGCATTGTCCTTCCTCTAAGGACTTGTCCTGTGGACATAACACTGAACCAACTTGGCAGTGGACTGCCAAGTCCAAATCTTCACAAAATCACATAGCACATAGCGATCTTATGCTCAGGTGTCCACAAACCTAAAGTATTTTTGTTTTTTTTATCCCTAATGAGCAAGCCGGAGATGACTGTGACCAGGAAAAACTCCCTGAGATGGTAAGAGGATGAAACCTTGAGAGGAACCAGACTCGAAAGGAAACCAGTCCTCATTCATTCACCATGGTTTCATCACTGTTCAGGATATTTGTTCACTGATGAACATTTTGAGTGCAAAAATAGACAATATATTGTAGACCTAAACCTCTGCAGCAGAATGCTTTGAATTAATTACAGTCCAAATCCATCATCATGGCTTTTTAGAGGTAGTTTCGAATCTCGAAATTCAAAATCACATCCTTCTAATCAAAGGCACAGAAGGTATACCAGTGCGCTCATCTCTGAACTGACACCCAATATCAATCTGGCAGAGGTTTATCTTGCTTGGTGTTCAGCCTCTCTGTGTTTTTTTTTCTCCTTTTACTTAGTCCCTGTGTATGGGTGTATATATATATATAAATTTTTTTTGTTTATGTTTTTTTTTTTGTTTTTTTTTTTTACCCAGAAACCCCAGCACTGAAGCAACTTGGCAGTGGACTGGGTCCAATTGGTGCTGAGCGCACCACAGTGTGTGTGCATGTGTGTGTGTGTGTGTGTGTGTGTGTGTGTGTGTGTGTGTGTGTGCTCTGAAGAAACCTTGTAGACAGTCTGTTTTTTCTCGTTTGTCAGTTTATGAGTACACATATGCACTATATTTTTATACACACATATTCTGAGGCCGTTTTTTTTTTCTCTTTTTTCTCTTTCCCTTCCTCACACAAACGCAAATCATTCTTTCGATTCCTCCTGTCTCTGTCCATCACTAACTAAAGGGAACAGAGCATCAGCGACTCTGACAGCCATGACCGCCAGGGACCGTGCAGAGAAAACAAGAGAAATAGAGCATGGCCAGAAGAAAAAAGTGAGAGAAAGAAGAAAGGCCTGAGGGACGGCATGAAAGAATACCAAAGCAATTAACTGTCACGCTCACATCCTTTCTCCAGACAGGTCAATCTACCTTTCCTGCTCATGCTCCGTCTCTCTTTCCCTCAGGCTGTACGGGAAAAGCTTTTAGGCTATGACGACTAAATTAGAGCAAAATTGAACAGGGGTGTAAAACAAACACGTGGAACACCTCCGAGAGATCTAGATGGTCGAGCTGACACTGAAATTTTAACATGTATCACACATGACCTGTCACACAATCTCTGCCTGCGTTTGCTTTTCTCAGGGACAAAGTGCTATTTTACAACTACAGTAACAGGCAAAGGGCTATTTCCTGATTTTATCTACTCACCTGTCTTATATCTGCAATATTCAATATTTTAATAGTTATGTTACTAATAATAACAATAATAATAATAATAACAATAATAATAATAATAATAATAATAATAATAACAATATTTTATATAACTGCCACTCGGGGAGTGGTGGCTCCAGCGGTTAAGGCGCTGGGTTGCCGATCGGAAGGTCGGGGGTTCAAGCCCCGGTATCGCCAAGCTGCCACTCTTGGGCCCTTGAGCAAGGCCCTTAACCCTCTATGCTCCGGGGGTCCCTTACGAGGGAAATATCAAGGTCCGTGACGTCGGAGTGACGTGGGGCCGCCTTCCCGTGGGCTCACCACCTGCAGGAGGGACCGTAAGGGACGGTGCTGTGAGGATTGGGCAGCAGTCAAAGCCGGGGGCCTGCTTAGACTGCTGCCCCCGCGACCCGAATTACGGATAAGCGGGAGAAAATGAATGAATGAATGAATTATATAACTGCAATTTGACAATGATTAGATAGATAGATAGATAGATAGATAGATAGATAGATAGATAGATAGATAGATAGATAGATAGATAGATAGATAGATAGATAGATAGATAGATAGATAGAGAGAAAAAGACAGACAGAGAAGAAGATAGACAGACAGAGAGTAA
>JAAIIK010000222.1:192509-207812 GCA_014706435.1 Silurus glanis
AAAGAAAGAAAGAAAGAAAGAAAGAAAGAAAGAAAGAAAGAAAGAAAGAAAGAAAGAACATCTGTTCTGCACTGTTGTTCAGGGTGGGCTTTAGAACTTGGACTATGTCACACATGAATAAGTCTTCTCTTCCTCCAACCATGTCTCGGATTTCATCTGAAAGTCAGACTGACCGTGAAACGTGCTGTTATCGGTGAGAAAGTGGTGACAGTACTGTACACTCCCACGTCCGTCCATCCTCGAGCTCACCATCAAGTCATGTGAAGGGAGGAATCTCCTGGATGGAAATAAATAACACAAATTGAACAGGGATTTTCATCGAATTCAACGCAAATCTTCATTGAATTCAACAGAAATCAGAAACAGAAAAGTAAGAATTTGTTTCAATGAACATCTCATTCCCATCAGAATGAAACGACCCTTTGTTATTGTTCACAAACACGATCATCACAATGTTCAGTCATGCTGTCAGTATGATGCTGCACAGTTTCAGTGTTTTCTGATATAAACTCACTCGGATCACAGCGACTGAAAATACATGAGGCTGAAATTCTTCTGTAGGGCAGAGATGAATTTCAGCAGCACAAATTCATTTATTTGACTGCATATCTGATTTATATTGATTGCATGAACACACTTTTACTGTACTGTTTTAGTGTTGGTTCGTTTCTTGGTTGTCCATCCATTTTCAGAAGTTGTAATTCTGTAGTTCGTTCTGTCTGTCACCACTTGTTCACGAGATTCACCTTCAATTGCAGAGTGAATACAAACAGAGAAATACAAAGAATTCTGAAAATGGATGAGCAACTAAGAAACAAACGAACACTTGTACAGTCCAGTAAAAGTGTGAATCCCGTCTGGTCTTTTACAATCATGATAAATCAAATACACTCTCCACCTGAAGGTTCACGAGATTCACCTTCGACCTGTTTTAGAGATCTGGTTGATCATTGGTTGATCCGATGCCGTTCACACGTCTTCATTAGTGACGTTCAAGATTCATCTGTACAATTCATCAATTCAACACATTTACAAATAAAAGTTAAATAGAAATGTTAGATGACAGATGATGAAAACTGGTTTAACAATTTAGCATTCAATGACTTATACAATGAACTGATGCTGAGATGTTTTGGGGGTTAAAACTATTGAGGTGAAACCAGTATAATATATTTTGATCAACATGAACATAAACAACTAATAATGTAGGAAACAGAAGACACTCGTACACAATCCATTAAATGATGTACAAAAGTGTTCGCGATTTGTTTAATGCAAGAGAAATTGTTCTTATGATGAGCACGAGTGATGACATGACCCTAACCTTAGATAGCTAGCTAGCTAGATAGATAGATAGATAGATAGATAGATAGATAGATAGATAGATAGATAGATAGATAGATAGATAGATAGATATTATTGCTTTTTTCCGGTAATCTACACAAGGCAAACTCAACCATTCCGTTCCCATTACGTCCAAACGTCTACTTTTTAGATGAATAAAATCTCAGACTGAATCTCTCTCTCTCTGTGTCTGTGTCTCTCTCTCTCTTTCTCTCCTTCTCTTTCTCAGTCGTTGAGACAATCCAGTCCACAACAGAAAACATCTACATTATTGCTCTCTCACTGCAGTCTGCCCTGAAACGACTGACCCCATGACCTCGATCCGAGTCGCTCACTGAGGCAGAAACTGGACACTACTCAACAGAGCAGCGATTTCCTGCTTCTTTCCGGTACTTCCCCCTCACGGGACATACCCATAAAGCATCAAGAGACAGATACTCAACAGGTGCTGTGGAGTGTTAGAAGTCCCAGTGAGGAACTGATAGGGGAAAAAGACAGAATAGGTGAGGAGAGGTGAAAGGAGGGAGAGATGTTGGAGGGTGGGAGTGAGGGGTGTTAGGGCTTGTGGAAGTAGTAAAAGAATAGTTTGTGTGTGTGTGTGTGTGTGTGTGTGTGTGTGTGTGTGTGTAGTTGACAAAAGACAGGAGTCAGGATGTGTGTTTAAAAGTCATAAATGTGTTGAGTGCTGAATTATCCGTGAGCTGTGATGAAAGAGGACAAAACATTTATCCTGAGAAAAGACTGAAGTGTTTATTAGTTAGAAGAAAGGCAGTAAAGCAGTGGAGCACACACTGATCAACAACAAGATGGAGCGAGTCGTTCTTACCAGCATAAAAGTAAATTATTTCCAATTAACGGCAAAAAACGACTTGCCGAAAGTTACATTTATTACTCATTAAATAAGGACACGGTGTTCTTTCTATCTATTTACTGCTGTATATTTTGTAGAGTGTCCAGAATACAAAGTTATCAGTGAACACACTCTCAATAACAGGACATTTATAGCTGCTATAACATACAGAGTCTGTCAACAGTCTTTCAAGTCTTCTATGGTTTTTGCCTTTTGCATGTTCCTATTGTTTATATTCAACAATCTCTGCCATGTAATGATATAATTAAAAGATTTACTTTGATCAAACAATATATAAGTGTACAGATATTCCATTTATTTTCATAGATTTAAACAAATCCAAGAAAGAACAGCTTTACACACTCTCAGCATCCAGATAATCAGCTGATATACTTTGCCGTGCCTCTTGGAAAACTTGCCAAAAATGTTCTTCTAGTTGGAGATCTCTTTCTTGTTCATCCCAGAGCAGTTTAATAGGATTTAGGTGCAGCGACTGGGCAGGTCGTTCAATGATAGATAACACAGTGTTTGGGGGCAGAGTGTAAGAAGAGGACATTGATCTCCTGTCACTCTCTTTTTGCTTTTGAAATGCACGTAGTAATCCATATGAACCCAAATTCTGGATGAAACCGCCGATGGATGATCAGTTATTTTCCACCCGAGTTGTTCAAGAGTCCCACAAACCCATTTAACTCAAAGTCAGAATAGAAGAGTAAATGAAACTGAGGATTATTAGAAATATTTTACATTGTGAGCAAAACAGGTTTTAAACAGTTCTTTTGCTCATTTGTTTCTCATGTCGAAAAAAAATAATAATTTTTTAACATTATTTGAATTTTATTCATTCATCTTGTTTTCATTATTAATCTATTATAAATCTCTGATTTGCAGCTGTCAAATTTGCTGTTATAATCAACACTTTCCAACCAATCGAAATCAAAAATTGTTTAGAAACAATGTTAACACAAACCCAGTGATGCAAGAAACAAACACACATACACAAAACACAACACGTCTCCTTTCACTGGAGCCACAGCTGCACCACCTGCAAACATCATCTCTAGCAGAAGTATCGATATCTACCTCATAACACCCTGGGTTTCTCTGCATTTTTGTGCATATTTTGCATTTATGCATTACAGTTTTCCTTGGGATTTAAAATCGATGTAAATCGATTTCTTCTGCTCCGTCAATCGTTGTGGAATGAAAAAACAGCCATTAAATCCACACTAATATATTTCAGCTCCCGCAGTTTGCTACAGATGCGGTTTGCGAGCTCTGACTAGTGCGCTCTTTGACCGTCCAATGAAAGGACATGAAAATGCTGACGTTACTGTACGCCTTCTAGATGGCCCCGGTGTCACAAACTCAAAATCTGATTGGTTAGAGAAACAGCTTCAGGCAACATTTACTTAGCGATATAGACACCTGTAATGCTATATTATTAACAATAATATTTGAAAACGTGTTTCTGACAGTGTTTAGGCCAGTAGAGAAGGCCTCGGCGGCCCTGACGGCTCATTGCTGTCCATCTTATCGTCAACAATATGTTTTTATCACATTTAGTACAAAGGAACAAAAAGCCTTCTGATCCGATCTTCCTTTGACAATGGCTCTGAAACTGAGATGCCTTTCACTAAAGTCTCTCACATTACCGGAAACATGAAACACGTTATATTTCTACTCACGCTCATCTCACATTAAACCTACACAATCAGTAACCGGAGTCCAAAAAAATTAAAAAAGACTCCGTCCCGCGTTCAAGTGTCGAATCTCAACGCCACTGGCAGCACAAAGACGCCGATTCAGCACCGGACCATGAGAAATAAAGGTTAAATAATTCAGCGAAGCCTCCGCTGCACCTGAACCACACAGCAAACTGATACACAGAAAACACTGGAGTCATTTTACCTCCCACATTCCTTCACACACACACACACACACCAGAGAGATCTGTATCATGGTGACAAGGACCAAGCTGTGTCACATGTAGGAGGGGACATTCCCAGAGTGTGTGTATAATGAGTGTATAATTTCCCAGCAGCTACGTTGTTCCAGACGCCCACCTTATAGCAGGGTTCAACAGCCGGCTTTATTCTACTGACGGGTCGTTCGTGAACGATTCGTTTCTTTTTTGAACGAGTCTTTAATGTGACTCGGAAGAACGAGTCAACGAGCGATTCGTTCATTTTGTACTGAACGCGCACAAGCAAAATATCGCAAAATCTCCGTAGGTTATGTACAAGAAAGTATTGAGTAGTTCATCTCTCCACTCTTCTAGTCTGAGTCAATCGTTCTTTTGTCATGTGACTCCCATAGACGGTACACAATGCAATAGATCAGGGTTTTTGCCCCGAATCTTAACATTATGGTTACAATAATTATGGAAAACACGTGACAAAATAACTAAAGACCTATGAGAGGTGAAGCTCTGGTTATTCTGGTTATCATAATTTGTCCTGCATTGTCATATTTTCATTATTGGAACTGCAATCAAAGTTGGTGTATGTAGACGTGTTGAAGGATCTGCTTATTGAAAATGCACGATTTTATATTATTTCTGATTGAAGGAAAAAATTATATCTAATTATATTTTATAGCACTTTTAATAATGGACATTGTCTATCATTATCAGCAGATTAAAAGGAATAAAGAGATTCACAATAGACATGACCATCAGCAGTGTTGGGGGTAACGCGTTACAAGTAACGTGCGTTACGTAATAATATTACTTTTCTGGAGTAACGAGTAAAGTAGCGCGTTACTTTATAAATTTACACACTAATATCTGAGTTACTTTTTTAAAAAAGTAATGTGAGTTACTTTTCAGTTAAATTATTTTGCATAAAAAAATAAATACTGAATTAAAATGAACGTAGTCACGTAGAATCGCGCACTCATACGTGCGAGCAGCGGGAACAGAAGCTGGTCAGAAGCGGAGATGGCAAACTAGGGATTACATTACTGTGATGGAAGTATTCTTATTATTTTGAAATAGTCGAGGAAAAGGAGAAAGGAATAATGGTTAAGTGTAGATTATGTGTTGGTGAAAAGCTCTTGTCAACTGCAAAAAATACCATTTAAAATAAAAAACATCTGCATGCAAAGCACAGCCCTACAGATGTGTGCGTGTGTGTGTGCGTGTGTGTGTGCGTGTGTTTGTGCGTGTGTGTGTGTGTGTGTGTGTGTGTGTGTGTGTGTGTATAATGTTGAATATATGTAACATTATGCAATGTTGCATATATGGAAATGGAGACAGAAATATAGAAAACTTTTGCCGACTTTCCACCACTGCAGATCTATAGACTGCTCAGAATAAAAGTTTTCCGTGGGAGACACATGTACGATGCCATTGCTGCGGAGAGACCAGAGAGAGAGAGAGAGAGAGAGAGAGAGAGAGAGAGAGAGAGAGAGAGCGAGAGCAAATTCACAGCTCGTTTGCTCTTTGTGGGAAGATAAACTGCCACGGTCACTGATAATAGCGCGAACTTTGTAAAAGCGTTCAGAATGTTTCAAGCTGATGATGAAGCAGAGAATGATGTAGACGAGGACGAGGTCATATTTACGGAATTGCACGTTACATTCCTGACAGCGAAGGCAGATTGAAAAGCAGTGTACAGAAGTGCGACTGGAAATTGTGGTCAAAAGTTAGTCAATCATCTTATTGTTCTCTAAGAAGTTATTAAACATTTTAAATGTTTAAGACATGTCTTTTGCCCTAATATAACTTATTTCTTAATGGCAATTATCTCTTTTACACCTGTTACACCTGTAAGGCATGAAAGAGATACAAGTAACGCAAAAGTAACGCAAAAGTAATATAACACATTACTTTCCATAAAAAATAACTAAGTAACGTAATTAGTTACTTTTTTGGGGAGGAACTCAATATTGTAATGCATTACTTTTAAAAGTAACGTTGCCCAACACTGACCATCAGTATGGTTTTATGCCAAAGAAAAACACTACAGACGCATTATTTGCTTTGAGGATGTTGATGGAGAAGTATAGAGAAGGTCAGAAGGAGTTGCATTGTGTGTTTGTGGATTTAGAGAAAGCGTACGACAGGGTGGTGAGAGGGGAGTTGTGGTACTGTATGAGGAAATCAGGTGTGGCAGAGAAGTATGCGAGGGTGGTGCAGGACATGTATGAGGACATTGGTAAGTTCTCCACACTCTCTGATGTAAAGTTTGGTGTTCCGCAAGGATCTGTCTTAGGCCCACTGCTTTTCTCTTTATATATGCTGCCTCTGGGTGAAATTATACATAAACATGGTATTTGCTTCCATTGCTATGCTGATGATACACAGCTGTATATTTCAGCAAAGCCAGAGGAGAGAGATGAGCTTAACAATGTTGAGGAGTGTGTAAAGGACATTAGACAGTGGATGAACTAAATGACTCGAAAAAGATTCGTTCATTTTGATGAACTAGATTCAAAGATCCGAATCACTAAAATGATCCGATCTTCCCATCACTACTTTATTCCTTAGACGCTGTATTAGACATTATTATATCAGAGGGTGGATGTCATAACAAGTTATCTGACCAAAAGCAATTGTTAGATGTGTGTTAATGTCAAACATGTGTACATAAACATGATAATCAATTGTAGTGTGAATAGTGTTGTCTTTATTAATGATTACTTATGCTACAGCAAATGTTAGTTCCTGTTCTCGCTTACGTTATAGCAGCTATAAAAAGTCTTTCCCTCGACAGGCTCTGAACACGCAGCTTGTCATGTAACTGCAAAACCTCTCGTTAATCTTCCGTTTAGGAAGCTCTGACACTGCAGACTCCTTCCCTAAACACTCTTGTGAATGAGCTATTGGAGGAAATTCCGACAAATCAGAATCAAGAATTCAACAGCATGGATTTAATTGCAGATGTTCTTATCCAGATCAGCTTACAATTATTTCATGTACATAACTGAGCAGGACCTTGCACAAGGGCCAACAATAGCAGTTTGATGATGCTGGGATTAGAACTCATGACCTTCTGACCAGTAGACCAACATCTTGAACAGTGAGCTACCATTACCATACAGACTACAAACTGGAGAAGTGGCTCTGGGTTACTGCTTGGAAGGTCAGGGGTTTAAGCCCCAGCTTCACCATGGTGCCACTCTTGGGGCACTTGAGCAAGGCCATTAAGCCTCTGTGCTCCAGGGGCACTGCATCATGACTGACTCCAGCTTCCCAACATCACTGTGATATGTGAAGTACGAATTTCACTGTGTTGTAAAATACATGTCACAAGTAAAAAGCCTTTACATTTAATAGTCTTGTAGATCTTCATTATGAATATGGACCCTTTTTCAGAAACACACTTGAGTGAGTGATGTTGGAAACAAAACAGTACCAAACATCCAAAGTATTTTGCACCTGTTACACGTGCTAAAGTTATTTGTATTGTATGCATTTGGCGCTGAAATCTGCATCTCATCAGTAGTCACTCTGTATAGTTGGTGTGTATAATTATGATTTCATCTTTTCCCATTTATCTTCCACATGATGATTGCTTTCCATTTCATTTTTTTTTTTTTTTTATATTCATATACCATTTCTACAAAAGTCCCTAAGAGGCCATGAATTATAATATTTTATTCTTTCTTGTTTTCTCATGATCACGACTTAATTTTCTTTTGATCTCGACATAACAAAAGTTAATTAAATTGTGATCACGGAAAAAAAAAAAACAGCTCGTTATGTCGTGAACAGTAGATAACAAAAAGGAAAAAAATTATAATGCATGGCCTTTTAGAGCTTCTGTACATTTGTATATTCTATATTGAGATTTTATATTCTATTCTATATTCTATAGAGATTTTATATTCTATTCTACATTCTATATTGACATTTTATATTCTATTTTATATTCTATATTGAGTTTTTTTTATTCTATTCTATATTCGATCTTAAATTTTATATTCTATTCTATATTCTATAATGAATTTTATATTATATTCTATAATCTATATTGACATTTTATATTCTATTCTATATTGAGATTTTATATTCTATTTTATATTGAGATTTTATATTCTATTTTATATTGAGATTTTATATTCTATTCTATATTGAGATTTTATATTCTATTCTATATTGAGATTTTGTCAGATTTTTTTCACTTTTTCCGTAAAGCATTTTTGACTCAAAATGAAAAGAGCTACATAAATATGTAATTTAATGTAGCGTAGGACTGAAATGGGACTAATAAAGCACTTTGTCTAGCGTATATTCCCAGAATTCTAAATACCATGTGTCCAAGCACAGGTGATGTAAACACTACAGGTTGTTATCAGTGTAGTGTAAATGCCCAGGAGATCAAAAACTGAGCTTCTGCTGCATCAGTTAATGTGTACTAATAGGATATGACTTGTACAGAGTAGATAATAAACCGTATTGAACAGAATAATAGTAAATAATACAGTATATAACCAGTGTGAGACTTCACAAGGGGTTATTTCTCTAACATGTATGTGTCTGCGTCTCTTTTATGACCTATTTGAAAGGCACTTAAGGAGGGAAAGAAAGTAAACAACACACACACACACACACACACACACACAAACACACACACACACACACACACACACACACACGTGCCCTGGGATTGGTTCTGTTTGGGTAAAGGGCAGCAACGGTCAATCTTGGGCCTCGAATCAGATCAGACAGTCTGATAGTCAAGCTGATCTATAGTACACCCTAAAAAAAAACTCAGCAGATGGACAGCTATTAGGAAAAGTGACAGCATGAACAAAGTGTAAGTGCATTACAGCATGGGTGGAGGGGCGCCGGTTGTCCACCAAGTGTCATTAGTCATGTGTCCCCAAAAGCCAAATCCCCCAGGACCACAAATCTATCGGTTGAGAGCACTTTCAGCTATTTTTTTTAATTATTTGGACAGGGTTTAAATAAAACGCAAACATGGAGGACCATATTACAGTATGTGATTATCCAAACAGGTTTTCTTTCATTTATTGTTCATCATTATTGTTGAATATCTGTTGCCTTGGAGCTAACGTAAAAGCTAAATAGAAATCACTTGTCAGTCGCTGACACTGCTAAAATAAAGAAACACACACATGCAAATTCATTTCCTGTTGTGCTTTAATTCTCTTAAACACCAACAACAACCATTTTTGCCTATTTTTATTTATTAAAGAATATATGTATTGTTTTGTCCAATTTATGGTTACATTTATGGTAAGGACATTGTGTAGTTCCTGCTATCGCTTATAATCTAACAAAAATAAATAAATTAAATAAATAAAAAAACCTTTAAATATTTAGCATGCGAACACATCTGTCCCAAAAAACAACTTTTAGACAACTATAACTGTCACATGTACAATACAGTGAAATTCTTTCTACACATATCCCAGTGAAGTTACAGGAAGTACAGAGGATTAAGGGCCTTGCTCAAGGGCCCGAAAGTGCTAGCTTGGTAATACTGGGGCTTGAACCCCCCAACCTTCCTATCAGCAACCTAAAGTCTTAACTACTGATCATCCACTGGCACTGGAGACTCCTTCTGTAGATAACATTACCTGAGATTTATGTCTATATAAATGTGTGCTTTCTTCGAAAAAAAAAAAAAAAAATGAATCAACACCTTCTGACCAATCAGATTACTCGGGAACACAGCAGGCACTTGTTTGGAAAAGTAGCTGCTTGGGGAGATGAGTTCTCCTGAACAGGTGCACTGCTGGGCTGAACAGGTCGTGAACATCAGGCTCAAACATCAAAAAGAATATACTTTTCCACCAGTATTGTGGTAACTCAAGGATCGAGCATGTGCAAGTAATGCTATAGATGGAATTATAGACGGTTGTGCACCTGCTGAACAAAGAACAGTCAAATCACTTACTTTAGTTTTTGTGGCCAAACTTAAAGATGAAGGTATATTCCAGTCTCTACAGAAGTATTTCCTGTTTCAGGGAAGCATTGTGTCCTCGGAAGGAGTTGCACAGTGGAACATGTTACCAAGAGCCTCTGAGAGCGTGTATGTGTATGTGTGTTAGAAAGCAGGGTTTACTGTTCAACTGCCCCTCACCCGCCACAACACCTCCTACCCCTCCATTCAAACTTTGAGGGCTGGTCAATGAGGGCAGGAACGCCTGCCGGAAAACCAGGAACGGATCCCAGGAGCGGATCTCAGGAGCAGATCTCAGGAGCTTAGGACCTCAGGGTTGTTTTTTTTTTTTTTTTTAGATTTCCAGTATACCCAGTCTGAGATCCTTGATTTGGTAACTAAAACCAGGAAGTAAAAGTGTCTAATGGGAAAATCAGAATTGAGGAAATGTTTGGTCTCCTGTAATCTGTGTCCGCATCCATATCCAGTAATCGATGATGGCGATTTTATTAATCCAGATCATGTAATGGAGTGTTATTGATTCTTTTATTAATCACTAAAAACTGAAGATGTCTTCCTTTAAAACGTTCTTGGGGTTAAATGATTAGTTGAACGTAATTTACAATTAATGGCTTTTGGAACCTTTGTAAGTCCAATGCCTTAAACACTAAGTTAGCACTATAGTGAAGTCAGTTTAGAAATGAATAAGTTTAGAATTGAATTGGATTTTTTATTTATTTTTTTGTTTTTTTACGATTGATTATTTCTGCAATTTTAAATATTGATGGAACAATATTTACCATTTTGGTGTCAAAATTATTTTTAATATTATTATTATTATTATTGTTTGAATTTTCTATAAAATATTTAAGATAAAAATTTACATGTTTATCCCATTCTTGAATAGTTTTAAAAATAAGACCTCCTGTTAGCAGTCTAAGGCTTTTAGCTGACTGATAATATTAGAACTAAAGTTATGGTTTAAGGGGAGATGGTTGCTTGGTTAAAGCTTTAGACTTGGATCTGAAGATCAAATCCCAGCCACACCAAGCTGCCACTCCTGGGCCCCTGAGCAAGGCCCTTAACATACATGCTCAGTTGTATGAATGATATAAATGTAAGTCGCTTTGGATAAGGACATCTGCCTTATGCTGTAAATGTAAATGTGTGTGTGAATTAGCGCTTCAGTCAACAGTCCTGATGAGTCAGCAACTTCTTCAGTTGTCTTGTTCATAGACATCTATAAGGATATGTGAAAGATTTTGTTATAAACTGTATAGTTATAACCGATTATAGATGCATTATAGATACATGGACACATATATAGTATTTTCATACTTAATATTTATACTTTAAATTTTTTTTATTCATTATTTTTTTATTTTCTATTGACAGTCGTAACAAGCATTTCATCCCGTACTCTGTATGAATGTGTACAGTACGTGACAAATTTAATTTAATTTAATTTGATTTCATTATACGAATTACTGAATAACTCAATTAAATGATCCTGAAAAGAAAAAAAAGCCAAATCAGACTTGTTTTTCTCTTTTATTTTCCACACATTTGCTCTTTTCAAAACAGAAAAAAAAACACCAACAGGACAATAAAGGGCTCTCAACCTTCCCGGGATTCAATTCAGTGTTGACTGACGCTTCGTCCATCACTTCACACCACAAACAATGAGTGTTTCTTCCCCTTCTAGAAGTCTTTTCACGGCTCCTTGACGCAGCTTTCCTCCCACCCATGCACCGCTGCTTGTGTCTCGGTTCAAAGTCTGGGACAGTCCGGCCCGCCGATCACACTGTTCCCATACGCCATACAGTTCAAACCTGCACCGGCGGCCAATCAGAGGCCAGGAAGCCTGTCTGAGTCACTGATTACATTTACATAACAAAGACTGACCAGATCGCTCCCTTAAATCCAACACACTTTCCTCTCTCTATCACTTCTTTCATCCCTCCTTCTCTTTCTCTATCACTCCACCTGGAATCATGGGTTTTTATACTCCAGGTGATCGGATTACTGATCCAGGATCTGTCTGGTACTGATTATATTTCTATCCAAGCAGAAGTTCATTAATCAGAAAGCATTTTATCTTCTGGTCTGGATCTTTGTTGATCTGGTACTTATGCCAGGAACTCGCACACACACACACCCGACATCACACCATACCCTGTTTGAGTCACCTGAATGTTTTTGGAAGGAAACCGGAAAACACAGAAGAAACCCACCGACTCTAATCAGGGATTATTCTAGAACATTCTAGGTCTTCTTCAGGTGTGTTAGCCATGACGGCCTAAAAACATGTCCAACCTATGAAATATTGAGATCTTAAGAGCTCAATAAGGCAGTAGTCTTCATTTGTCCTCCCGCCAGCTCCACAACATCTCCTCAGGTTCCTTAAACAGCGGGACATCCATAGGATTAACTCTTTACCTCTCAGCACAGCCAGTCTCAACCCTGCATCCATACTACGATGAGCGTTTCCTCTTTCTGTACTGATCTGAATGTAACAGATCGTTCAGATCGTTAAATGTATTTAAAGTTTAGACGAGACTTTATGGGTTTTCAGACACATGCAAGTTCCTTTCGTTTCTATGTAACAAATTTAGTCAAGTAACAGTATGAAGATTACGTTTGACCAAACAACTACGAATATAAATTCTTAGACGTTCCACTAATTTAATTCAAAAATCCTCCATTAGCATGAAGAACAGCTTCACACACTCTCAGCATCCAGACAGCCCATTTCTCCAAACATTCAGTGCCTCTTATGAAACTTTCCACAGATGTTCTTCACTAGTTGGAGATTTTGTTATGATCCAGTTCATCGCAGATCAGTTAAGTGGGAACTGCAGGTCGTTATATGATAGATCAGTGGTCCCCAACCCCTGGACCGTGGACCGGCACCGGTCCGTGGGTCAATTGGTACCGGGCCGCACAGAAAGAATACATAACTTACATTATTTCCGTTTTATTTATGATCTGATTCTGAACGGTTTTATATTGGAAAATGACCGGATTCTCTCCTCCACATCTGTCTATGACTCACTCTTGATGCAGGTCATGATGCCTCGGTCACACGTCTTACCTCCATCCGCTACCTTCTTAAAGGGGCTCCGGCCCCTAACACATAATACATTACCGCTAAACTCAAACCCCCAAGCGAGCAGAATGAACAAAAAACAACACAGTGGATTCACGATTATTATATTTAGAAAATACCAGTTTTTATGTTCGTATCATTTTATTTTGTTGTATTTATCCACCACACCTTAAAGGCCGGTCCGTGAAAATATTGTCCCACATTAAACCGGTCCGTGGGGCAAAATAGGTTGGGGACCACCGCTGGTCTAGAGGACACTCCAGATGACTGTTTGCTCTCTAAATAACACTTAGAGAACCTACTCTTACTCTCAGACTGAACTGCATGGTGTTGAGGTATGGAATGGGAGCCATGTTGGTTCAGGATTCCTTTCACCTTTTAACCTGTATTTAGAAAATAAGTGAGAAAGTTCTCCAAAAACGAACTTGTAAAATGGAACGGGAAAAACAATGGACTTTTGTTTCCCAAAAGTCGCTGATCCGCACTGAGACGTACGATAACCATCGCATCCCTGTACTGAGCATGAGCAAAACTTATTTATTATACATATTATTTATAATACACGTTTATTTGCTTCAGTCACGTAATTAATAAAAAATGAGCTGAAGCGTTATCTTCTACTCCGGCCGTCTAAAAGGTTTTCCCTTCCTGCATCCCCCCTTTTTTTTTTTTACCTCCTCCGCTTTGATTCATTCTTCTCCCAGCTCTTTTTCACTTACTATCCCCCTTTATGTGGTCTCGGGCCCCTAGGACCTTTTCTATGTTTCTATAGTAACCGCACCCCCCCTCTTACCCCATCCCTATTGTCTATGTGTGGGTTGAGCAGCAGAGACACACTGCTTTACTACTGTGACAATATGCTCCCCCTTAAACTACTTAAAGGGGAAGAGAGAAAGCAGGAGGATTGTGGGATACGAGTTGATGAAGAGGAGGGACAGAAGAAGCTTGCAGGCTCTCTGGATTCATCTGGATTATCCTGGAGGACCCAGGAGATGCACGTGGAAGGAAGGTTTGTTAAACAACGAGGCTGATCCTGGCCCGTAGGAAATCTCACGTTAGGCTTGTAAAAAAGAAACAGATAAAAAAAAAAAAAAAAAAAAAAACAGAGAGAGAAGAAACACATTCCAGATGACGTGATTGAACTGGATTTTAATTGACACGTGCCCGAGACAAGGTGAGGGAGGTGAGATTGAGATGGTTTGGACATGTGCAGAGGAAAGACATGGGGTATATCAGTAGGAGAATGCTGAGGATGGAGCCACCAGGAAGAAGGAGGTTTATGGATGTGGGGAAGGAAGACATGCAGGTAGTTGGGGTGAAAGAGGCAGATGTAGAGGACAGGGGGGTATGGAGACGGATGATCCGCTGTTGCGCCCCCTAATGGTAGCAGCTGAAAGAAGAAGAAGAAGAAGAAGCAGCTTGTTTCGCGGAGGTTCAGCAAGTTTTGGGCCTGATTTTAACAAGCAAGACCTGAATGGGTTTATTTACAAAATCAGCAAACGGAGCATTTATACGTGAAAATGCAAAAAAAAAATATTCCGGTCCTGCAATTTTATATCCGTTCGTGCTTCAGCGACAAATTAACTTTAATGACCATTTTGCAAAACATGATAGTTTCATATTAATGACCTAAAAAAAAAAAAAAAAAATCTATTCCCAAGTCTATCAGTCTAAACTACACTATAGAGGTCAAAAATATTTGGACGACTTACTTTTCCAGGTATATGTGCTTCTTTGCTGAACTGTTACCACAAACATGGAGGCACACAAATATCTTTGGATGCTGTAGAATGGAATTTTCCCAGCTGTACTGGGAGACTCAAAGCTTTTCCAACATGACAATGCAAAAAAAAAAGCCAGCTTCATGAAGATATGCTTTACATGGGTTGGAGTGGAAGATCTCCTGCAATAGAGCTCTGAAAACCTCAACGCTGACTGCACCCCCCTCCGGACCTCTCGCACAAATCTCCACAAGCAGTTCTAGTGGAACATCTTCCCAGGAGAGTGGAGGTTATTAGAACTTTATGTGGAATAGGAAGTTCAAAAAACACACCAATCTTTTGGTCAGGTGTCCAAATGTTTATCCATGTAGTGTGTGTGTGTGTGTGTGTGTGTGTGTGTGTGTGTGTGTGTGTGTGTGTGTG
>JAAIIK010000222.1:226112-236530 GCA_014706435.1 Silurus glanis
CTCTCTCTCTCTCTCTCACACACACACACCCTCTCTCTCTCTCTCACACACACACACACACACACACACACACACCCCCTCTCTCTCTCTCTCTTTCTCTCTCTCTCTCTCCCTCCTTCAGTCTCAGTCTCGCTCTCTGTCTCTCGCAGTTTATCCCTCCCTCCTCCAGTCCTCTCTCTCTCTCTCTCTCTCTCTCTCTCTCTCTCTCTCAGAGAAGAGCAGCAGTGTCCGCTCTTCACTTCTCCACGCATCCATGGCGCTGTGTAACGGCGATACCAAGGTCAGTAAAGTTAGAACCGGTACAAACACCGAACAGACGTTAGAAAACCGGGAGAACCCGACCAGGTTCTTCTGGTGGTCCCGGTCAGCTCGTGCTCGGCGCGTGAGAGCGGAACCGGGGCTCGGCGCGTGACGCTGTAACCCTGTCCGGTTTCTCGGCCTGGCTGCGGGCTAAGAGCGCGGGGGGAAACCAACCGATTTCACCCCGAGCCCCGTGATAGCGCCGCCCGGACACCGTTCCTGCGGCCCGCCCGCTAACCGTTGATTTATCCGCCAGGTAATCCGAAGCGTCCGGTCTCGTCTCGTTAATAGGCAACGGCGCAGCTAAAGGTAAAGCTAACACAACCATGGGCTACATCCCGAATTAACTCGAGCTGCACTCCGGAGGGCCATAGGACCCAGTTCACTCCTAGCGGACGAAGGGTGCCTAGGTAGGGAGCGAGGATCGGATTGGGATCAGAAGTCCAGGCAGACGTTAGCGGGCTGTAAATGCTAAGCTAGCACACATGTTGAATCTGAGCGGGTTGTTACCTTGTGTTTTTCCCCCAATTTTTTGCATTTTACGCACTAAAACGCATTAAAACTAAACACAATAGGGACTTTTTGCTAATGAAAAACGTCACATTTTAGCGTGGAAAGTGATGCTGGCTTTCTTGCTAACATGCTAGTTCACTTAAGTGTGCAGACTCCAGGACAGGGACAGGGGACACAATATAATGCATGGAAGTGCATTAAAAATAATGTGTGTGTTGGGGGGTGTGTGTAGTTCTTCAGACACTTTGTGTTGTTGTGTCTGTGTCCCGGAAGTGGAACGTGCGAGCCACGTGGGAACTGCATGTCCTGCTCCAGTACCTGGAGAAGATCTGTTCATACCCCTGTGCTCTTTGTCTTTAGGTTGTATTTTGCTGTTGGTAGTGATTTCTGAAAGTCTCAGACATCCAGAGAACCTTCCGTCGTAGTCGTTTACAGTAGTTTACAGTGTCTCCTGTATTAGATCAGTGGTCTAAATGAAATCCAGGGTCTAAATAAAGGGCCAAACCTTTAACGATCGACGAGAAGGATTTCAATGATCGTTCTGCTCTTATAGACGTTCGCCCGAATGTCTCGGGCGTTCGGGTCTGTTCCGTTCGTCTAAAGGCGTCCGATAAAATAGTGCGGTAACAGTTTGGAGAAGAACCGCATAGACAGGAAAGGTCAAGCGTCCCAATACTTTTGTTCGTAAATTGTTTATAGAGTCCGTATCGCCGATTTGTAACTATAAATGGATAAATAAACATATAATCTTCTCAAGGGACAAAACTGTAGGTATAAAACGTGGATATATTTTATAGTCAGCGTGCAGTTTGTGTAGCAGGTCAGATTTACTGTCCTCTAGAAAGAACTCGACATACAGACATTAGTGTGTAAATATCTGGCAACGGAAATGAGTACACTCTCAGTGAACGTGTCAAAGCGGTGTCCGAAGTGTCATTGTTTAGTGTGAGGACCATCGTTATCTAACACTGCACATGGAATTTATCAGAGCTGCACAGTTTGTTGCTGGGTTCCTCTTCCTCTCCTCTATAATGACATCATGACTGATGGGTTTCTGAAGAAAGGGTGTCATGTTCTGCTTCAGGATGCCACAGTACATGTTGGAATTCATGTTTCCCCTCAATGAACCACGGTCCCCAGTACCAGCAGCATTCATGCAGCCTCAGAACATGATGCTACCACCACCACCACCACCATGATTGATTGTGGGCAAAACACATTTTTCTTGGTTCTCCTGACCAGGGAGATTCACCACACATCCACAGAAGGCTGGACACCATCTGAGCCAAACAAGTTTATCTTATCAGAGGGACAGTGATTCATGATCTTCCACAGGTCGTCTTCAGCAAACTCCGTGATGTGTCTGAATGTCACATTTTTAAAACACTCGGGTTTGTTGATCCACGAGGAGGAAAACATTTTGTTCATAAATAAAAAAGGATACGATACGACCGGAGCCAAAAACATTCGAGTAAAGCATTCTTCAAATGTAGCTCACGCTTCCATGAAGAACTTGATACTCCAGGTCGTGACCTTGGCAAAAGTTTACATTTCTGAGAAAACCCTGCTTGATCTTTGGTCCAAAGCTCAGTCTGTGTGTCACTTATTTTCAAGACGAATGTTGGGTTGAACGTCTGTGGTGCTGAGACGTATTTAACACCTCCTAGAGATACTCACACGCTTTGGCCAAAAGTATTCGGACACCCTTTCCACCTGTATGTGGTTCTTCTCCAAACTGTTCGCACATAACTGAGTTGTCGAGTGTGGTTTTTTCCCTTTCGAACTAGGAGACCCAAATCTGTTCCAGCATAGCAAATTCTCCTGTGCACAAAACCAGACGCATGATGATATGCTTTACATGAGTTGGAAGGTGTGGAAGATCTTCTGCTTTAGACCTCAACTCTATCGGTGCAACCCAGGCCTCCTTACCTCACCTACATCAGTACCTGACTGAACACAAATCTCCACAAAATCTAGTGGAACATCTTCCCTGAAGAGTGGAGGTTCTAACAAATGGGGACCAGAATGCGACGTTCACAATGCACATTTCGATCAGGTGTCTACAAACTGGACTATTTTGCGTCCCCGGCTCCCGTGACATTCCGACTCGTCCCTGATAGGAGGCACATGTCTGTCAGCTGAGCTTGGTGTTCATGGCAGTCTGAAGTCTCGCAGATTAGCTGCATCTAATCAGCGTCAGCTCCTACTGTTTAACTGAACACAAGGTTATTCAGGGTTCATTTACGTGTCTGTTTTTTTTTTTGTTTGTTTTTTTTTTTTTTTTAGCTGGATATCAGTGGCGAGCCGACAGACGGGTTGCAAGACTACGACGGGGCCGTGGTGATCCTGGACGCCGGGGCGCAGTATGGGAAAGTGATCGACAGGCGAGTGAGGGAGCTGTTCGTGCAGTCGGAGATCCTGCCCCTGGAGACGCCTGCCTTCGCCATCAGAGAGCAGGGTTTCAGGTGAGACGCCGATTCTCCTCATAGCATCTTAACTGAACGTAGACGGCCCTCGTTCACCGTCGTGTCTCGTATCTCGGCTCACTGGAGGAATCTGTGTTGATTTAAAGGGCGGTTTGGTCTCGTAGAGCAGTTCAGAACGCCTCTGCCTCCAGCCCACACACTTTCAAGTGTGGGAACAGCACTCGATCAAACAACATTCCTACGGAGATGCACATTCATCGTTCATCAACAGATAACAAATACACGGTGTGGCTAAAAGTATTGGGACACCACACCTTTCCAGCCAATTGTGGCTCTGCCCCAAAACTAGGAGACTCAAACCTGTTCCAGCATGATAGTACCCCTGTGTACAAAGACCGATCCATGAAGATCTGCTTTACATGAGTTGTAGTGGAAGATCTCATGATTTCTATATTTTGGATGGATGTAACCGTTGACCGCACCCCAGGCCTCCTCACTTCATTGCATGTTTTCTATTTTATTACGCTGAATGAACATGTCAAAGCTGTGTCCAAGTTGTCCAAGACCTGAACCCTATTGAGCACCTGTGGGCCTCAAGCAGAAGGTGGAGAAGAGTCATGATGTCTGACATCCAGCAGCTCTGTGATGTCATTATGGAGGAGTGGAAGAGGATCCCAGCAACAACCTGTGCAGCTCTGGTAAATTCCACGCCCAGGAGGATTAATGCAGTGCTGGATAACGATGGTCCTCACACTAAATATTGACACTTTCGGAACACTGTTTTGACACGTTCACTAAGGGTGGACTCACTTCTGTTGCCAGTTATTTTATCTACGGTGGGGAAAATTATTATTTGATTCCCTGTTGATTTTGTTTACAAAGAAATGAACAGTCTAGAATATTTATGGTAGGTTTATTTTAACAAAGAGACAAAACAAATCCATAAAATAAACATCAAAGAAAGGTTTTAAATTAAATTGTATCTGATGAAGTGAAATAAGTGTTTGATCTCGTATCATCCAGCAAGAACTCTGACTCCCACACACCCAAATTATTCCTGCACCTTTTAAGAAAGTTCTCCTAATATCAACTCATTATGTGTACAAAAGACGTCACAGAATCAACCTCTTCCTTTCAAACCTCTCCACCACCATGCGAAAGACCAAAGAGCTGTCAAAGGAGGTCAGGGATGAGATTGTAGACCTGCACAAGGCTGGAATGGGCTACAAGACAATCAGTAAGAAGCTTGGTGAGAAACAGGCCACTGTTGGAGCGAAAAATTCGAAAATGAAAGCAATACAAGAGAAGTCAATCGCTCCATGCAAAATCTCACCTCATGCGGTGAGGATGGTTCTGAGAAAGGTGAGGGATGATCTCAAGGTAGCTGGAACCACAGTCACCAGGAAAACCATTGGTAACACACCAAGGTCCTTCTGCTCAAGAATGCACATGAACAGGCCCATCTCAAGTGTGTCAGTGAACACCTGAATGATTTAGAGAAGGTTTGGGAGAATGTCATGTGGTCAGATGAGACCAAAATTGAGTTCTTTGGCATCGACTCGACTCGCCGTGTTTGGAGGCAAAGTAAATGCTGAATATGACCCCAAGAACACCATCCCCACTGTCAAACATGGAGACTGTGGGACTGTTTCTCCGCTAAGGGTACAGGAAGACGTCACCACATGAACGAGGCCATGCTCTGTAGAATCTTGGATGAGAACTTCCTGGCCTCAGCCAGAACACTGATGATGGGTCGTGGACTGGTCTTCCAGCATGACAATGACCAAAAACATACGCCAAACAACAACCTGGATGTCTTGTAGCCATCAGATTGGTGTGTTTGTGCAGGATTGTATAATGAAGTTGATCTTGGCTTTCACTTGACTCATTAGTGGTCCTCTTTGGCTGGAATGAAAACCTGCACACGCACGCACACGCACGCACACGCACGCACACACACACACACACACACACACACACACACACACACACACACACAGTGTGTGTGGATAGTTTTTCCAGCTTCCGATCCGGTGTAATTACGAGAGCGGCCTCTAGAGGCAAATTACTGACTCAACTTGCTGTTTGTTTTTACATGCGAGACTGCGCGCTGCACAGAGTGCGCTATATTTCTTATTTATAATTTATCAATTATATAATTACATTTATTAATTAATATATTATATATTTATTATAAATTATAAGTTTGTGGACACCTGAGCATAAGATTGGTGTGTGTTTTTGAATATTCAATTTTACATTGAGTCCCTGTTTGCTGTTATAAGAAGCTCCACTCTTCTGGGAAGAGGTTCTACTAGATTTCGTGGAGATTTGTGCTCATTCAGCCACAAGGGTGTTAGTAAAGTCAGGTACTGATGTAGGTGAGGTTCATCCCAAAGGTTTAAAGCACTATAGCTGGAGATCTTCTGCTCAATCCCAAGTGAAGCAGATCTTCATGGAGCTGGCTTTGTGAACAGGGGCATTGTGATGCTGGATCAGGTTTGGGTCTCTTAGTTCGAGTGAAGGAGAAAAGTTCATGCTAACACTTCCAAAGACGTTCTATAGAATTGTGTGCCTCCAACTTTGTGGTAACCGATTGGGGAAAGCGCCACATCTGGCTGGAACAGTCAGGTGTCCCAATACTTAATTTCACGCTTTAGCTTTTAAGAGTTTTGGGGTTATTTCCAAACGAGCTTTTCAGGCCTGTTTAGGAATGCACTTGAATACAAAGAAAGGATTGATAAATGATACATCGCTTCACCTCTTTTCTCAGGGCCATCATCATATCCGGCGGGCCGAATTCAGTCTACGCAGAAGATGCCCCGTGGTTCGACCCGGCCATTTTCACCATCGGCAAACCCGTCCTGGGGATCTGCTACGGCATGCAGGTGCGCCAAAGAGACGTCGGTTTTCCGAAGTGTTTTTCCGCTTGAATGTGGCAGAGACTCATTAGAGACTGCGTTTGTGTGTTTGTTGTGTGGAATAGATGATGAACAAAGTGTTCGGAGGTACGGTACACAGGAAAAGCGTAAGAGAGGACGGCGTGTTCAGCATCGGCATAGACAACTCCTGCTCGCTTTTCAGGTACGTGTTCAGGTCTCTTTTCGGGCGTGTTGGGGGTCGACCGATTAATCGGCACCGATAGTTGATTGCTAGAACCATCGGCTATCAGCAAAAATCCATACAGATAGTTTTTCCAGCTTCTGATCCGGTGTCATTGCGAGAACGACCTCTAGAGGCCAATTACTGACTTTACTTGCGAGACTGCACACTATATTTATTATTTATAATTTATTCATTATATAATTACATTTATTAATTAATATATTCATATTTTTTTTATTTAGCACATTGTCATGATTCAGTAGTTTTTTTTTCTTTCTATTTAGTATCCATTTTAATAACTATTGGTTGATTAATTGGTTATCAATCAAACCTATCAGTATCTGTAAAATCCACGGTCGAACTCAAGTGTGTGTGCATGGGAGTTCAAACAAAAGTGGTGTGTGTGTGTGTGTGTGTGTGTGTGTGTGTAGGGGTCTACAGAAGGAGGAGATGGTGCTCCTGACTCATGGTGACAGTGTGGATAAAGTAGCAGATGGGTTCAAAGTGGTTGCTCAGTCCGGCAGCATCATCGCAGGTACGCAGATTTATATTTGGAATAGATCCTCTCCGAAACCGAAAAGAACGCGCCATGGTACGTGTTTTTCGTACGCCGATTCCGGTGTTCACCGAAGGCTGAGGCTGTATATCTTCCCTCCAGGTATCGCCAACGAGCAAAAGAAGCTCTACGGGACGCAGTTTCACCCGGAAGTCGATCTGACGGAGCGAGGCATGGACATGCTGCGGAACTTCGTGTTCGAGATCGCCGGCTGCACCAGCAACTTCACCGTGCAGAACCGGCAGCTGGGCTGCATACGCGAGATCCGGGAGAAAGTGGACAAGTCCAAAGTCCTGGTGAGGGAAACGTGAAGCGTGGGGTGGGGGGGTGGGGGGGGGGGTACAAGCCCGGATGATGGAGATGAAGGAGCGACGATGAGGCGGAAATGTCAGGCGATGGATGTGAAGATTATTAGGAAAAGATAAAAAAAAATACTCAGCAGTAAAATCCATATTGTTTTTTCCTGCATGTCGCCCAGGTCTTAACCGAATCTGAATCTGAATCTGAACCAGGTTTATTGGCCAAGTGTGTTGACGCACACAAGGAATTTATAGACAAGACTATACATGACGATACAGATTATACAAGACTATACAGATCTTCATACAGACCTAAATGAGCATTCCAGCAGGTACTCAGGTTAACGCTAGCACATTTTAACACGTTTACCTGGCAGAATTTTTATTTTGTTTTGTTTCATTTGAGGTGTTTATATGGAGCGTTTTAATTCGGATTGCACTTTTAAACCGATCGCAATGCTCCATGTAAACGCACCACGGGTAGAACCTAACTGAGAAACATGATAGCCCGGGTCACGTGTGAGAGAGCGACGTGTTTAAAGAAAGAATAAAGAGAATCGAGAGGAAGAAGGCACTGGCGTTCTATATTTTGCACATCCTATGCAGCATTACATGGTATTATCAGTGAGTAATGTAAAACAGCATGTGGTGATGATTGTGTGTGTGTGTGTGTGTGTGTGTGTGTGTGTGTGTGTGTAGGTATTGTTAAGCGGTGGCGTCGACTCTACAGTGTGCACAGCCCTACTGAACAAAGCTCTAAACCAGGACCAGGTGATCGCCGTTCACATCGACAATGGCTTCATGAGGAAG
Source organism: Silurus glanis (assembly GCA_014706435.1). NCBI lineage: Eukaryota > Metazoa > Chordata > Actinopteri > Siluriformes > Siluridae > Silurus > Silurus glanis. The sequence goes on from JAAIIK010000222.1 coordinate 234,122, forward strand.
AGGGAAAGCCAGAGCGTGGAGGAGGCTCTGACTAAACTCGGCATTAAACTCAAAGGTACCATCGTTTCCTCCTAACCGTCAAAAGCTCAGTCCAGGAGAAAAGATCTGGTGTAATTAGAATTGTGCTGAATTATAACGACTAGCCGGTAAAGCGAATGATGAGTTAATCCCCAGGGTTTGTGTGCAGTCGTGAACGCAGCGCACACGTTCTACAACGGCACCACGACGCTGCCCATCTCCGAGGAAGACCGCACGCCCAGGAAACGCATCAGCAAGACCCTCAACATGACCACCAACCCCGAGGAGAAGAGAAAGATCATCGGCGACACCTTTGTCAAGGTGTGTTAATGTCACCTACCTGTAGGTCATGGTGTTTACTATAGTGTTGTTCTAGACCTTCTGACCGATCCAGAATTTAGGAGCATGAAGTTGACATTGTAAAACAGAGGACCAGTCGTATCATATTCCAGATTTACACAATAACAATACTGAACAACCAGGTACACAATTCAGAATTATACAATTTAGAATTCTTGTTTTCATCATTTCAAATTACTGATTTTAGAATTGAGAATGTCTGATTTTTTTTTTATGTTTGATTTTAGAATTTAAAATGCGTGATTTTAGAATTGAGGATGCTTGATTTTAGATTTTAGAATGCTTGCAGGATTAGCTCAGTGGTTAAGATGTTGGAATTCTGATCAGATCCCACCACCACTAAGCTGCTACTGCTGGGCCCTTGAGCATGGCCCTTAACTCTAAACTGCTCAGTTGTATTAATGAGAGAAATTGCTTTGGATAAGGACATCTGCCAAATGCCATACATTATGATTTTGATTTTAGAATTAAAAATGCTTGATTTTAGAATACTTGGTTTTAGAATTTGTAATGTTTGGTTTTATAATGCTAGAATTTAGAAGTAAAATTTAGTCCAATTTTGTGTTCAAGATATATATATATAATAATTTTGCTCAGTTTATGTTTAAAAAAAAAAAAAAGAAAAAAACTGCTCTCATGTATAAACAATAAAAATGTGAACAATACAGTAACTGAACATTTTAGACATTTTAGATTTAAAAAGTCGATACTCTGAGGACTGTGATTTTCTTTTTGTAGATGAAATCCTTCAAATTAAGATTACATTTTTATGCTATTGGGCATTTATCAGTGAAGTAAATCTTACCTCTTGGATTGTGATTTTGCACCCAGGTAGCGAACGAGGTGATTGGCGAGATGAACCTAAAGCCGGAAGATGTGTATCTGGCACAGGGCACGCTCAGACCCGACCTGATCGAGAGCGCGTCTCACCTGGCCAGCGGCAAGGCAGACGTCATCAAAACTCACCACAACGACACAGAGCTCATCCGCAAGCTCCGAGACGAGGTACAGCATGACCTTTAGCCCCTGTTTTATACGATGATGATGATGAAGGCTAGCACCTGATTTCCTTTTACTTGAGTGAAGCATCATTATAGACATCTTACAAGCACGTAGGAATTAAAACGTGTAGAATATATTTTACTTTAAACCATCTTTTGAAACCATCTTTGCGGCTACATTCACCAGGGGAAGGTGATTGAGCCACTGAAAGATTTCCACAAAGATGAGGTTCGAGCGTTGGGCCGAGAGCTGGGACTCCCTGAAGAAATCGTGTCCCGGCACCCTTTTCCTGGTGAGTTCCAGCTGAAGGTTTAAACACAACAGCATATATTTTGATATAGATACCCAGCTTCATGGTGCACTTTATCCTCCCAGGTCCTGGTTTGGCCATCAGAGTGATCTGCGCTGACGAGCCGTACGTTTGCAAAGACTTTGCCGAAACCAACAACATCCTAAAAATCATCACAGACTTCTCTGCCAGTGTAAAGAAGGTAACAGGAGTGTTTTTTCTTTTTTCTTTTCTAAAGCAAGCTACAAAAGACCAAACAACACGTCCCTAATTTTCACGATTTCCCTAATGATAATTACACTAATTAGGATTCATGATGCACTGATCTCATTAGCGTATTTTGTTGATAACATTTTGTTCGTTCGCACGCAGCCACACACACTGCTGCAAAGAGTGAAGTCGTGCATATCGGATGAGGAAGAGGAGAAGCTGATGCAAATCACCAGCCTTCATTCACTAAATGCCTTCCTGCTGCCAATTAAAACCGTCGGCGTCCAGGTGAGTCCTCTACCGCCACGGGCCCTCAACCAGGTTCATTAGGGGAAAAGTAATAATACATTTTATACAATTAAAATAAATAAATAATAGCAATTTACTAAAAATAGTAATTATATAACACTAAAGACTGCTACTGTACTATTACCACTACTACTACTAATTATTACTTCTATACTACTACCTCTACAATAATACTACTACTACTACTACTACTACTAAAAATTACTTCTATACTACTACCT
>JAAIIK010000222.1:243738-254192 GCA_014706435.1 Silurus glanis
TGTGTGTGTGTGTGTGTGTGTGTGTGTGTGTGTGTGTGTGTGTGTGTTATAACCGGGTCGATGTGGACCCTGGATTGTGTGAAGTCCAGAGTGTTTAAACTCAGGTAGTTTGCAGGCAGTTTAATTAAAACCAATGTGCTGCTGTATAAAATAACCGTTACCATAGTAACATAGAGTTCCATATAGACTGAGAGCTATTATGAACATTTCCCAATGACCTTACTGAGTTCCAATGCAGGATTTCTGTCCTGTTGAACTGGAGAAAAACGGAGCTGGAAACTATTTTAAATGAGAAATCTTAAGAAAAACAGCAGCTCCATTATGTAATGCCACACATCTGGCTGTGGATCATCTCTTACATAATCAGATGGAGTTGCTACCACTTATTATTAAACCGCAGCATAATTTGCTCACAATTAGTCAAAACTCAGTTCCAGCCCTACGCTCTGACACTGGAGACTCCTTCTCTAGATGTTTCACCACATCAACAATTCCAGGTTTTCTCATTTGTCCATAGAGCATCTGAGATCATACAAATTTTGAGCGAGATGTTGCTATGGAAACAACTATGTATTCGAAAGAGAGGGTTAATAAAAAGCTATGATTGACAGCTGCACTATTGCCGAGTTCATGAACAGTTTTTGACCAATCAGAATGCAGAATGCCAATATAAATGCAAGTATAGAATTGCTTTTATACTCCAGTTTTGTACACTGATTGAGTAAAACAGCATTCAAACGTTTGAATTTCGAATCAAAATGAAACTTAAAATGAAAGTATGTAATATTTACTGATTTCTCAAGTGTTTATTAATTCAGTATTGTACAGAAGGTTGGTACTTGGGTTCAGTAAGGATGCCTGTGTTTGTGTATGTGTGTGAGAGAGACAGGTGCAAACTTCTCCACTGAGGACTGAAGAACATGTAGTGACAAGTTGGGCTTCATAAACAGCAGCATCTCTGAGGATGAAGGTGCTACAGCTACTGTATCAGAGTGTGTTGTGCCGTGAGAGAGAAAAGGTGTGCGCGTGTGTGTGTGTGTGTGTGTGTGTGTGTGTGTGTGAGAGAGAGAGTGTGTGTTTTACATTGGCATTACAGCAATTAATTCATGCCCCTAAGCGTTTTTTGGGTTACTGAAGGTGTTATTAAAGGCTTTGGAGCTGCTGGAGTTCACTTCTTACACACACAAACACACATTTTTTCCTTTGTGTTGGTATGAAAACTTAATCTATATTAATGTATGCAGTGTTTGGCTGTGTTGCTCCCAAAAAAAGAAGAAAAAGACCGTTTCGTTTGAGCATGCACGCGCGCACACACACACACACACACACACACACACACACACACACGACCAGTTCTCACCTTATTTGCATTTGTGTGAAATCTTACTCTTTAGTGTGTTATGATATAAAACACAGGATGTTTTTAAGGTCAGATGTAAAAGCAGGAAATGTGTCTCTATTTCACAAACCACCTGAATATACTGAGTTACAATCTACAAGCAGTTTCACAATAATTTTTTTTAAATTCCACAAAAATCTATTGATTACATTCTGTAAAGCTGCTTTGATGCAATGTCCCTTGTGTAAAGTGCAATAGAAATGAAATTGAATTGAATTGAATCGAGTGACTCAGGACCACAGGTTGCATTTATCACTAAACCTCAACAATGATGGAACAGTAATGAAAGGACATTCGGTGTTGAGGATGAGGACGGGGAGTCTGGTTCCTCAAGGTTTCTTCATGACATTTTTCAACACAGTCGCCACTGAATCACTCACAAGGCACAAATGTACAATTATAAATAAGAAACTTATACATTATTTTAGAAGTGCTTTATCTGTGTAAATCTGCTTTAAGACAATGTTTCTTGTTAAAAAAAAAATTTACAATTAAAAATGAATTGAATTGAACAGATTGACAACAATACCAACATTAAGATATAAAGCCCCTGTCCTTGGTGCTGAACTGAATTGATACATCTGAAGGATTTTTTAATTATATTAATAATTATTTTTTGAGATCTTTCTGTATAGTGTTTCTGACCTCAAAAGGAGTCAACCTCTGTGTGTGTGTGTGTGTGTGTGTGTGTGTGTGTGTGTACCCATTCACATAAAATGAATAATAGAAATAAATACATTACTATAGTTGTATTATAATAGTATTAATGTCTGGACAATATTAATTATACATACATTTATTAAAAAATGTAATTTGTTTATTTATTTATTTATTTTTATTGTAAACATAGGTAAGAAATATGATCCTAAAATTGCATTTCTATTTTATAAGTCAAATAAATAGAAGATATGAAATGTTTCTTGTAGCTTGTGTTAATGACATGTTTTGCTGCAGTTGGGACACTGCTTCAGTGTGTGTCTCTTTTACTATGTGTGTGTGTGTGTGTTGATGTTTTGATGTATCTGTCTTCTCTCCCACGAGGCATTACGGATGAATGAAGCATCACTAACCCTTCCAGACACCTGTAGACACCAGACAGCTTTACATCTCTGTGTGTGTGTGCTTAGTGTAAACGTCTCTTTTACTAAAACATGATGAAATCGAGTGGTTTTCAGGCGAACCGGTGTGTGTGTTTGGGGGTGTGTGTTCTGGGGCTTGTGGTGGCAGTCGCTTTGGCAGAACAGAGCTGCAAACTCAAGGCCAAGTTTAACCTGATGGGCTACAAGAACGTGGAAAAGAAGAAGGTGGTGATCGGAGGGATGTTCTCCGTGCACAACCGTCTCGTCTCCACCGACACCAACACCTCATCCAACCCAGTGTCTTCCGGCTGTGAAGGGTAACCGCGCTCGCTTTTTACCAGATATTTCACAGATAAAGGTAATGATGATATTAACTATGCAAACATGTGTACAGCCTGCGTGTCTTCTAGATGTTACACAAAGGTTTGTTTGTGGTAGTTACAGGATAGTTATCATGTTTTTCTATATTTTTACAACTTTACCTGTAGGAAGATGTTCAAGCTGGGCTTTTGATTGTTATTCATCAACAGCTACTGCCATACAATATAGTTAAAATAGCTCATTATTGGTTACTATGGTTACCGCTGATGGGTGGATTTTGCCTGTGTCTAAAATGCTCCCTGTACCCAAATCCCCCAAAGCACATAATTGTTATTACATGCATACTATGTCGTGTGTGTGTGTGTGTGTGTGTGTGTGTGTGTGTGTGTGTGTGTGTGTGTGTGTGTGTGTTTTCTCCTCATCCAAATAATGGACCAGAGGTTTCTCAAAAGGATTTATTTATTTTTTCCACTGAACATAAACCGCTTTTGGACACTTTCAAAATGTGAAAATATTCAGAGACAAAAATAATCAATCAATCAATCAATCAATCAATCTATCTATCTATCTATCTATCTATCTATCTATCTATCTATCTATCTATCTATCTATCTATCTATCTATCTATCTTTTCGTTTATCTGTTTATTTCTATCTATTTATCTATCTGTCTGTCTATCTGATTATCTCTCTCTGTATCTGATTATCTATCTAATTCTCTCTCTCTCTCTCTCTCTCTCTCTCTCTCTCTCTCTCTCTCTCTCTCTCTCTCTCTCTCTCTGCCCCATGTAGTTTGTTGCATTGTACTAGTGACATCTAGTGGCCGCATGTGGAATCACACCCCAAAGTAACCTCGCTAAAAGAATACAGCCATAGCTGAGATGATGATTATGAGTTGATTAGATTATGAATTTCTTATTTAATCATGCTTTATGTCTCTGTTAATCTCCATAAGGTTTAATTTCCGTACTTTCCGCTGGACACAGACGATGCTGTTTGCCATTAATGAGATTAACAAAAGAGCTGACTTGTTGCCCAACACCGATCTCGGATACGTCATCTATGATTCATGCTTCACCATCTCCAAGGCTGTTGAAGGAACTCTGACCTACCTGACAGGCCAGGATGAAGCTGTGCCTAACTACCGCTGTGGGAACGGACCTCCGCTCGCTGCAATGGTGGGGGCAGGAGGATGTGACCTCTCTGTCGCTACGGCTCGAATCCTCGGCCTTTATTATTTCCCACAGGTGAAGTGTGTGATTGTTTTATCAGTGTGTTGCAAATAAATATGTTTTCAGGATCTTGTCTGTATTTAAACTTCATGTTATTGTTTTTTCTCAATGTAGGACCTCTGTGAGTCTAAATACACATCACTGTTAATGTTTGTATCTTAGGTGAGCTACTCGTCTTCGTGTTCAGTCCTCGAGAGCAGGTTCCAGTACCCCACCTTCCTGCGCACCATCCCGAGCGACGAGCACCAGTCGGTGGCCATGGCTCAGCTGGTGCTGCATTTCGGCTGGACATGGGTGGGCACCATCGCTTCGGACGACGACTACGGCAAATACGGTATCAAGCGCTTCAAAGAGGTCGTCGAAGAAGCAGGTGTGTGCATCTCCTTTTCTGAAACGCTCCCCAAGTTCACCGCTCCGGAAACCATCAAGCGCATCGTCCGCACCATTATAGACTCCACAGCCAAGATCATTGTGGTGTTTTCATCCGATGTGGACTGGAGTCCGCTGGTGGAGGAACTTCTGCTCAATAACGCCACCAACCGCACGTGGATCGCCAGCGAAAACTGGGTCACGTCTGCGCTCATCTCGCGCCAACCCAATGTTATGTCCTTGCTGGGGGGGGCGATCGGATTCGCCATAACTCGAGCGCACATCCCAGGCCTGCGGGCGCACCTCCTTAACATCGACCCCTATCAGGACAGCTTGACTGAGGAGTTCTGGCAAACTGCCTTTAACTGCACGCTTAGTTACAGCCGAGCGCTGAGCAACGCCCGGACACAGCTGGCCACACAGGTGGGAAACGCGACGGCATCGCGGGCCGCAGCGAGATTGGCGCCGCTAGGCTTGTGCACTGGGAAGGAAAGTCTGGTGGAACTGAATAACACGTATTCGGACGTGTCCCAGTTGAGACTGACATATAACGTGTATAAGGCCGTGTACGCAGTGGCCTATGCTCTTCACAACCTGGAGTACTGCGTTCCCGGGAAAGGACCTTTTGTCGGTGGCTCGTGTGCTGACATCGCCAACTTTGAGCCTTGGCAAGTGAGTAGATAATGGGTTTTAATGAGATACAAACAGTGAGGAGGAGCATTCTTTTCAGGAATGGTTCGCAGGACATCTAACTGAAACTAGAGGGTTGGGAAGTGGTAGCTCAGTGGTTAAGGTTTTGAACTTTGGATTGGAAGGTCATAAGGTCAGATCAGAGTATCAACAAGCTGCCACTGCTCGTCCTCTGAGCTGAGCTCCTCAGCAAGGCCTTTATGCCTGGTAGTATCGGGTGGGTTTTGAGCGTCGGTCAGCTGTAGTTTTTCCGGGGTGTTCCGCACCACTGGCTTAGCAAACTTAGCAAATTTGCACACTAACTTTACAAACAACGACAGAGTAACGAGAAGATGCACAGACTTGTCATTATTGTTGCATCTAGTGCAGTTTTTGTTTTCCTTTTTCCTTTCTTTTTGTCTTCATCCACAAAAAGAGGACCAAGAACTTGACAGACATGATTTAAAAAAAACAACACAAATCCGTTAGTAATGATCGCGACAGGTGTAAACGATGCTTTCTTTATATACTTACCGTTTTAGCTCTTCCGGTTTCCCTGTTCAGATGCTGAATACAGACTACTGCCACCTGCTGGTATGGGAGAGTTCTGTTCTCTCGTGTTCTTTGGCCGTCGACTGATGGTTGTCCGGTGTGTTCTAGTGCAACTTTTTTTGCCACAGTCGGCTTTCCTCAAAGAGTTCTTTGGCGTCGGTTTGGTCCATCCCTACCTTTGGAAAATGTAGTATAATAAATTGTGTATATTTTGGGAAATACTGTAGAAGCAGCTAAACTCAGTGGAAAATATATCTTCAACTAAATAATACGTATTTTGTCCTAACACCATTTGTCCCTTATTAGCTGATGTACTACTTGAAAAACCTGCGCTTCACCGTCCCCAACACCCGAGAGGAGATCTCTTTCAATGATGGCGAAGTTCCTGGCTTTTACGAGATCCTGAACTGGCAGAGGGCTTCAGATGGAGGGGTCACGTACACACATATTGGACAATACAACAGCACGGCGCCCGCCGGCGAAAAGCTGTACATCGACAACTCCTCCATTATATGGCATAACGATGTGCTGCAGGTTGGTGAGATTGTTATAACCTGTCATACAGGAGTAATGGCTTGTGTAATGTTTATGCACTGGCAATCATACAGTACAATTTATATCAATATTTGACTAGAATCTTTACCATCTGGGCAATTTCTGCTGCATGTGATCTGTATGTGATCTGCTACATGTGATCTGCTACAGGAAATCTCCTGCATGTGATCTGCTGTATGTAATCTACTACATGTGATCTGCTAAATATAATCTGCTGTATGGGATATACTACATGTCATCTGCTTTATGTGGTATGCTGCATGTAATCTGTTCCATGTGATCTGCTGTCTGGAATCTACTGCATGTGATCTACTACATGTGATCTGCTTTATTGGGACACCTGCTTCTTCCAGACATGTGTAGCTGTTCCCTCAAACTCTAAACATAGAATAGAATTTATTTGTCACATATCCATTACAGCAGAGTGAAATTTGTTCTTCGCATATCCCAGCTTGCTCAGAAGCTGGGGTCATGATACAATGCCAATGGAGCCTTGCTCAAGGGCCCAAGAGTGACCCAAGGCCCAAGGAACCCCCTCCCTTCCGAACAGTAACCCAGCGCTTTAACCACTGAGCTACCATTCCCATGTGGTTTATTATTGTGGCCTCCTGCATGTGATCTGCTACATGTAATTTGCTGCATGCGAGCTGCTACATGTAATGTGATCTACTAAATGTGATCTGCTGTACGTTGCCTGCTGTATGCGATCAGCTGTATTGTAATCTACTACGTGATCTGCTTTATGTGATCTGCAGTATGTGATCTCCTACATGCGATGTGCTGCATGTGATTTACTACATGTAATCTACTACACGTGATCTGCTACATGTGATCCACTACACGTGATCGGCCGCACACTATCTGCTAAGCGTGATCTATTACATATGATCTGTGTTGTTGTGCTGCTGGTTTTGCAGACGCCACGCTCTGTGTGTAGCGAAAGATGCCAACCTGGCACACGTATGGGCATCCGTCAGGGAGAACCCGTCTGCTGCTTCGACTGCATCCCGTGTGCAGACGGAGAGATTTCTAACACTACAGGTCAGAATCTGTTTTTTCCTGGCAGCAGTTTTGTGTGTGCACATCAATCAAATACACAAACAAACAAAAAAATCTTCTTTTTGACAGATGCCAGAGGTTGCCTTCAGTGTGGGGAGGACTACTGGTCCAACGCCAACCGTGACGCCTGTGTACCCAAGACCATTGAGTTCCTGGACTTCAGTGAGGCTCTGGGCATCACGCTGATTGTCATCTCTGTTTTTGGTGCTCTCCTGACCGTCATGGTGGCCATAGTGTTCCTAAAATACATAAACACACCCGTGGTGCAGGCCAACGATGCTCTGCTGAGCTTCACCCTGCTGCTGGGGCTAGTGGTCACGTTCCTCTGCTCCATCGTGTTCCTGGGTGAGCCACGGTTTTGGTCCTGCATGACTAGCCAGGTGGCTCTGGCTCTTGGTTTTGCCCTGACTCTGTCGTCCCTCATGGGAAAATCATCTCTGCTGATGCTCAGAGCGAGAGCAATCAAAGCCATGAGGGTTGCAGCTAAAGCAGCCAAAGCGGCGGCCGCCGCCTCCGAGCAGAGCGGTGACACGGCAGCGATAGCTCCTGCCATTCCACAGAAAAACGACATCGATCCGATCAAACCTCCTCAACAGAGAACCATGATGATCGTGTGCACGCTGATCCAAGTCGTAGCCTGCACCGTGTGGCTCATCCTGATGCCTCCTCATCCTGTGAAGAACACGGCTGCCCAGAACATCAAAATCATCCTAGAGTGTGATCCAGGAAACATCATCTTCATCTGCTGTATATTCGGCTATGATGTTATCCTGGCGCTGCTGGCCTTCATATTCGCTTTCGTCGCACGCAAGCTCGAGGACCACTTCAACGAGGGCAAGTGCGTGACCTTCGGCATGCTGGTGTTCTTCATCGTCTGGATCTCCTTCGTCCCTGCTTACCTGAGCACACGCGGAAAGTTTATGGTAGCCGTCCAGATCTTCGCCATCCTGGCTTCCAGCTTCGGCTTGCTCGCGTGCGTGTTCCTCCCCAAGTGCTACGTGCTGCTGGTTAAACCCGACAGGAACAAGGAGGAGCTGATGGTGCCCAGGGCCAAGCGGCCTGAATCTGGAGCCACTGGAACATCTGCCTCACTCGCCACCACCAACGGCACCATCGCCACCATTGACGGATGATCAAAAGCCAAAATTTGCATTTCTACATCTAATAATCAGAACATTTTCTATTAATTTTGTAATTGAACACAAAAAAACCCACAAAAGAATAGACAGAAATAAGAAATCCCTTTAAATCAGTGTAAGACGAGTTAAAAAAAAAATGACAGCGAGACTACATAAAGATGTTATTAAGTTAATATAACGGAAACCCTTTACTCCTCACCGATTTATTCTCATGTAAAAAAAATTCCACTTCTCTATAAAACCATTGTCTTGCATCCTATTTACTAGATTCTATTTTTGTGAAATAAATATCTTAATTTTTTTTATTTCAGTATATGTAGGAGATTGATTTTTTTATTTGCATGGAATAATTGTATGCTTATGCATATATTATGGCGAATTTTAGAATCATCTTAACTTCCTGCTTTTCGCACAATACAAATTTACATTTACTTTTACAATAAAACAAATAATATGATCAGATATTTATTTTAGTCTGTCATTGCTTTTAGAAATTGACTGTTACTTATTTACATTTGAATAAACAAATAAATTATGTTACATAGATTTTGCATAGAATTTTCTTTTTTCAATTTTATCTTGACATGGCATTCTGTGAAATGATAAACAGCCCTAGACAGCAGCAAATAACAGTGTAACAGTAGAAATAATAGTGTTACTACTTCTAATAATAATATTAATAATAACAATAATAATAATAATAATAATAATAATAATAGTACTACTAGTACAGCTAATATAATATAATTTTGATACTACTAATAATAATTATTAATAATAATTAATTATAATACTAATAAATACTTATACTGGTGCTACTACTAATTATAAGAAATAAAAATATAATATAATTAATTAATTATATATTTTTTTATATTATATATATTTGATTATTATTAATCATATTTATTTATTAATTTTTCTTCTTCTGGCTGCTCCCATTAGGGGTCGCCACAGCGGATCATCTTTCTCCATACACACCCTGTGTTATACTTCTGCCGCTTTCAAACCCTCTAATAAACTCATTTCTAATCCTGTCCATCGTCGTCACTCCCAATAAAAATCTCAACATCTTCAGCTCTGCTACCTCCAGCTCCACCTCCTGTCTTTTACTCAATGCCACTGTCTCTAAACCATACAACATAGCAGGTCTCAGCACAGTCCTATAAACTTTCCCTTTCACTCTCACAGATACTCTTCTATCACAAATCACTCCTGTCACTCTTCTCCACCCACTCCACCCTGCCTGCACTCTTTTCTTCACTTCACTAACACACTCTCCATTACTTTGCACTGTTGACCCCAGGTACCTGAACTCCTCCACCTTCTCCACCTCTTCTCCCTGCAACCGCACCACTCCACTGCCCTCCCTCTCATTCACACACATGTACTCTGTCTTACTCCTACTGACTTTCATTCCCCTTCTCTCCAGCTTGTACCTCCACCTCTCCAGACTCTTCTCCACCTGCTCACTACTCTCACCACAAATCACAATATCATCCGCAAACATCATAGTCCAGGGAGACTCCTGCCTGACCTCGTCTGTCAACCTGTCCATGACCACTGCAAACAGGAAAGGGCTCAGAGCCGATCCTTGATGCAATCCAACCTCCACCTTGAACCAGTCTGTTGTTCCTACTGCACACTTCACTGCTGTCACACTGTCTTCATACATGTCCTACACCACCCTCACATACTTCTCTGACACACCTGACTTCCTCATACAATACCACAACTCCTCTCTCTCCACCCTCTCGTACACTTTCTCTAAATCCACAAACACACAATGCAACTCCTTCTGACCTTCTCTATACTTCTCCATCAACATGCTCCTCATATGCCTTTTCCTCGGCTTTCGCCACATCCCTCTTTACCTGCTGCTGCATCTCCTTGAACTATTAATAATAGTTATTATTAATAACTTACACTAATATGACTTCTTATATAATATAATATAACATAATATAATATATAATAAAACAATTAATAGTCATTATTATTAATAACTATTACTACTATTAATAATAGTAATACTACTACTACTACTAGTACTAATAATAATATAATAAAATATTATTATA
>JAAIIK010000222.1:351250-364591 GCA_014706435.1 Silurus glanis
CACACACACACACACACACACACACACACACACACACACACACACACCATTTAACACAGCATCTCAAACACCACTTTACAGCGCAGTTTCAGTGCAGTCAGAGCCTGTGCTTTCTATCGTGAACACCCTCAGAAGGTTCTTACTTGTGCTTGAGGACGAATTTAACGTTCTTGTAAGCGAAGGCCAACAGGTACGTGCTGACCAGAGTCATGACTGCGTACAGGACCGCCGACTGCACCAGGTCCATGTGCCAGATCCTCCAGAAAAGCCCTGTAAAGAGAAAAAAAACGATTTCAAAAACACACAAGAACGTCATGTATTGTATTTGGTAGCAGTATACAGTATATTTCCGTAATATTCACACTTCATATTCTCATGAACGAAGCAGCTCCAAATGCATCGGTCTCAGGTTCTACTTACACACGATGTGTTATAAGGACCTAAATTACATCCTGTATTGTGTTGAGTTTGGTCGCAATATATAGCAGAAGATCAGGAACAAATCCGGTCCGAATGCACGGGCTTCAGTTTACATTTCAGCACTTCGACACACACAAACGTGATTTTTAAGTATGTTATAAGGACCTAATGAATTAGTGAATCCCTCTCATTACATCATGCATATGGTGCCGTGTATTTCTGCAACGATCAGACTTCAGATCTCCTCAGGAACAAATCCGGTCCTAATGCATAGGGTAACATTTCAGCACTTTTACACACAAATGTGTTGGTTGGGTGCATTATGAGGACCTGAAGATGGAAAAACACACATCCTGCATTGAGTTGATTTTGGGTTGCTGTATACAGTAGTATATCTCTGTGATGATCATCTTTACAGGAACAAATCTGCTCTTGGGTTGAAAGTTCACCACTTTTACACATATTTACACCTAATAAAAGGACCATATATATATTTATATTAAAAAAAAGGGATGATATGGTTCCATTTCAAGCGATAAATTATACATTTAGAGAAAGACTGTAGCCCCAAAAAGCACACAGTAAGGTTGTAAAGTTTTTTTTTTCATTAAATTGCAAATTTGGTCATATTCTTGTAATTCTACGTTAATTATTATTGTTGTTATTTTTATTATGCTTCCTTTATAGTGTACACCATATATTATCAGGGACTAATCAATGCACAATCTAGTACTAATACCCAATGTTTCTCTACTATAATATTAAAAATGAAAGAGAAATAAATGTAAAAGAGGTCGACAGAAGGAGACAGAGCTCCAGACTTACAGATGGGAATGGCGGACACGATGAGCGCGTTCCCGTAGAAGAGCGCGGTGGACTTGGCGGAGAGGTTCCTGCTGAAGTCCTGCAGGAGTAAATCCTCCTCAGACTGCTGCTTATTACCGCTTTTGGGTGCCATTAGTTCTGCTCGGGCTGCTCCGTGGACCTGAGATCCTGAGATGTGGAGGTGAAGGAGGATTGAAGAAGGAGGACTGACACGTAGCCGCTCGCTGATACGGGAGTCGCTCTAACGCCGCGTCAGCGCAAACACGGAAGCGCGTCGGCGACACACCGGAAGCGGAAGTTGGTTCGGCATGGGGGGCGCCATGTTTGTTTGTGCGTTTGTTTGTATTGTATACTGAAACATTTGGTATGAATAAATGGTGGATGAAGTACACAAACCATACACTCGAGTGTCTCTTTTAACTTTAAATAAAAAGTTGAAGTATTTGCCTTCAAATGTACTTAAGAATCCAAATCACTATGATTTATTATAACTATAATGTTCCTATGATCATTTTTATCACAAGACTCTTCACTTAATCAACTTTTAGTTTATGTGAAAAGACTCGAATGTGACTCTCAGCACACTGATCTATTCAAAGATCGATATTAATGACACAAACACTGATTCGTTTATATTACAATTATTTTAATTCAATTGAATTCAATTCAAAATGCCTCAAATGTAAATGTAAAATTATCATGAACCCAAAACCTTTTCAACTACTTCATTTATTCCTCTCTGAATGTTCTGCTTGATGTTAAACTGACGCTGAACCGTATGCTGGTGATAAGTAGACACACCAAACGGCGATGGCGGTTTTAGCTTGCATGACGCTCCCAGGGTGAACCACGCCATGACGCAACGTCTCCCACACTGATTAGTTTCAGCTTTGAAAAGCTCGTCTCTGTTTCAGCTACAGTCACTGGATGAGTAAAACATGTTCTCAGAGCAGTCCATATCTGAGAGCTTTATACATGTATAAATATCACCCAAAATGCATTTATTGCACAATTTAATTCACGTCATTGTGCACAATTTCTCTCAGAACCGAGAACCAAAAAACTCCTTGGCGAATTGTAGCCATGAGATACATACAACATCTATATAATTATAATACACATCTTTTAAATGAGCCTTTAAGCTGCACTGGAGATTCTCTTTAGTGAACTCAGATTAGGACCAATTCAGTACAATCACAGAAAACCTTTCTGACATCACTTCGATTGCAGGTAACCAAAATCAATAGTGCTGTTTAACTACAATCCAATTGGACTTGTTTGGCTGTAATTGTTTTGTTGCTACACACATTATGATAAACTACATATTATACACTATAACGTTATGCAGCTTAAAGAAATATTGTTACTCTCTTTTTTTCTCCTCATAACGAGATGAGTGATATAGCTGCATACATCTTTATCTTTTGCACATTTCCCTCCTACTTCTTTCCTCGTTTTTCTTTAGGGGTTTAGAGCTTTTTTCTTATCCATAATTCTAATTTGGATTCAGCTCTCCTTACTGACGTGAAGTCACCCAACCCCTGGCTCTCCTTTCTGAGTGTATGAGTGAGGGAACTTCTCTGAGACGAGATACCGCCCTGGGCAGCTGCCCATGTCGCCTCTGTCTAAATCCGCCACTGCCAATCAAAATGAGTTTGAAACAGAGCGTTTAACAGAGTGCGCGCTTTACCCCGATTGGTGGCCAGGTTTTATCCGCTCATTAATCAAGAGAACGACTGATTTTGCAAATGTAGTTAAGTAAAAAGTAAAATATTTGAGTTTGAAATGTAGTGAAGTTACAGTAAAAGTCTGAGGAAATACTACCACTGCTTATTATGAATCCTTATTGTTATATAAAAGTTAAAGACACTGTGCAGTGTGATCAAGGTGTAAAAAGGGCAGCTAGCGATGGCAGCAGAACCTAAAGCGAGAGACCAAAGGTATCACAGACACCGAAACCTAAATGAACGTGTGAAATTGGGGGGACGACAGAATCCAAATATCCCAGTTCACCAAAACACTCTATATCCATGATCCCTTCAGATCTGCTTCTTTATCTACTGACAAAAAGGCTTGACTAAACAAATATGTTTTCTACCAAGACTTGACCACCAAGACTGTGTCTGAATCCCGAAGAGACAGTAAGACTTGGTATCATTATACCATTGTCAGGTAAGCATCAGGTGTTATGTTATGTTGCGGGTTGTGATGGAAGGGTGTCTGCAAGAGTGAAAGGGAAAGTTTATAGGACTGTGGTGAGACCTGAGATGTTGTATGGATTAGAGACAGTGGCATTGAGTAAAAGACAGGAGGTGGAGCTGGAGGTAGCAGAGCTGAAGATGTTGAGGTTTTCGTTGGGAGTGACGAGGATGGACAGGATTAGAAATGAGTTTATTAGAGGGACAGCGCATGTAGGACGTTTTGGAGACAAGGTGAGGGAGGTGAGATTGAGATGGTTTGGACATGTGCAGAGGAGGGACATGGGGTATATCAGTAGGAGAATGCTGAGGATGGAGACACCAGGAAGGAGGAAAAGAGGAAGACCAAGGAGGAGGTTTATGGATGTGGTGAGGGAAGACATGCAGGTAGTTGGGTTGAAAGAGGCAGATGTAGAGGACAGGGGGGTATGGAGACGGATGATCCGCTGTGGCGACCCCTAAAGGGAGAAGCCGAAAGAAGAAGAAAAAAAAAGACCCGAACAGAGTCTATGAAATATAAATATGAATGGAATGAATGGAAGGGTGCAAATATATGAAATAAACCATTTTTATTTTATATGTTAATTACACTAATTAATTCAAGCAGAAGTTTTATACCAAAAAATACTTTTAACCATTTTTATTTTTAGATTTTATTTTTTAACTATAAATTGGGTCACTTTGACCTGCAGCATAACACAAGGTTGTTAACATCAATAATAGTGACGTCACTCAAGCAATTTTCTTCCATTTTCTTTCTAACATTTTCTTCCTTTTCTTCCATGATGGTTACAGTATTCATTAGAACCACAAGGGGGCACCCAAGACCTATTTTACGTGTTTAACAGCTGCAGGGTTGTTTTGGACCCAAAGAGCTAATTTCTTTTTCTTTTTCTCTTTTTGTAATCAAATTACACCAGGACTGAAATAGTGCTAATAATGAATTGAGCCCAACCCAGAGGTACTGTAACAGTAGGAAACATCTGGAAAGTGGAACAGGCCTTGAGTGGACAGAAGACCCAGGGACTGAAAGCTTAGAATATTTACACACACTCATAAAACAGCTGTGATTATGTATTCCATTCTTAAGTTTATGTTTGTAGCCATTTCAACGGCAATGCTCACAACAAAAATGACTAGCAAGAAATACCCATACGGCAGGTACAACTTGTGTTATGAAGATGATTAAAGAAAAAGAAGGAGTAGTCGAGAGTGGAAGACTTAAAAAAAAAACCTGAATGGCCCAGAATGCAATGCGAAAGAATTACAGCAAAGACTCGGTTTGGCTAATTAGCGATCTGAATGAATGTGAAGGCATTGGTGGCATTAGCATTAGCATTGTAGGCAGCGGCGGACAGTAACAAAGTAAATGTAATTGGTTGCTGTACTTAAGTAGCTTTTTCATGTATCCGTACTTTACTGGAGTATTTCTATTCGGGGAGAATTTTACTTTAACTTTCTTCTAGTCAAATTTCGTACTTTTTAATCAACTACATTTTGCGAAGTCAGTCGTTCCTTTTTATTTATGAGGATAAAAACATAACTGGTCAAACACCGTTTTGTTCTGATTGGCGTTTGGTGTATCTACTGATCACCAACATAGAGTTCAGCATCAGTTTAACATCAAGCAGAACATTTAGAGAGGAATAAATGATGAAGAAACTCCAGACGCGAACTAATGCACACACTAATTGCGTGATTTTTTTTGAAGCAGTTGAAAAGAACGCTTTGGGCTCATGATCATTGTAATAGAAATCAGTGTTTGACTCATTAATATCTTTCTATTATTAGATCAGTGTGCTGAGGGAAAGATACTTAAGTACATTTGAAGGCAAAAACTTCGGTCCTTTTATTCACGTGAAAGTTTAAAGGGACATTTTTACTTTTACTGGAGTCACATTTTACCGAGTGGATCTACTTTATCTCAACAAAATGATTTGCTTACTTTGTCTACAACCAGTGGTGGATGAAGTACACATACCATGTACAAGCACAAGGTGAAAACAAAGCAAGATACAAAGTTGCTGAGAGGCGAATTTTCCTCGAGTACAGTTTATCTGTGGAAGCATTCGGTGTCCTGTTTGCTTATAAACTGGCATCAACTGTCAGGTCAAGTTTGAAAACGGCCATGTACAAGTCTCCTAATTGCTGTTATCCTGACATGGCGTCACCTTGTGATTTAATGCCCACGCTATTTCGGTGGACACGCACAACATTAGCGGAGGAGAACCATCTCTGCTGTCCCTGCACGCCTGGCCTGAGGGAAGAACCCAAGAATGCATAAATCTACCGCACCTTATTTCCACACTGTTTTTTTAACCTCCACACCTGTGCAGGAATAAAAACAGCCATCATCCGGCATGCTCAGACTTTCTATTAGCTTAATTGCAGGAAAGATGATGATGTTTCAATGGCCAGAAGGCCTGCTGAGGCAGCGTAAAGGCAGGTTGTTATTTGGTCTCTCTCCAGTTCCTTGTGGCTTTAATCGCCACAGCGTAACTTCGTCTTTCTGAGAGAAAATCCATCGCTGAAAACTGATCCATCAATAATCAGGACTTAAGCACAAGGAGAAAAAGCTAATGTTCATAAGAGCGATGTCCCCAGACCTAGTGTTCACTTCTGCATCAGTTTATAACCAAAGTATATACAGTATAGTACAGTATAGTAGAGATGGTAAGATTCGGCAAAACTTCGGTGCATCGGCATGTAACTATGTGATGCATCGATTTAAAAAAAAAGTGTAAATCAAATACAATTTGGCATTTGTATAATGATGCATCGTTTTTAAGCTATTTGCATATATTTATTTATATATATAATTATCAGTAGATGCGCTATACTTTTATTATTTAGAAAGTGACCAATAATTAGTGAGCGATTATTTTCTATGCTACATGAATATGACGTATAATAACACTATGGTAGGCATGTTCTGAGAGTCACATAGAATCCAGATTAACATGGCAGAGGTAGAGCTGTAACTTCCTGCACACAGACCAGGAAAAGAACATCTGGTTCTACTGAGTCACTTATTGCAGACGTACAGTGAGCAGCAGTTGGACAGAAACTCCTTCTTAATAACAGAAATCAGAGGAGAATTGCCAGACTGGTTTGACCTGACAGGAAGGTTATGATAAGTCAAATAATCACTTTATACACAGTACAGTTTGAGGTACAGGTAGAAGACCACATCAGGTTCCGAGGCTACAGTGGGCTGTCACACACAAATGGACAGATGAAGATACAACACTATTTTCTGACTAAACTTGTAATAGACTTAGATTTAGACTTTAATATACTTTAATGATCCCGTGAGGGAAATTATTGCATTACAGCAGCAGCAGGTTACACAAGCAGTAAGAGGGGAGGGAAAATGTAAGTCATGTAAAACTTTTAACATGTAAAACTCGTTTCATTGACTTTATTTTGCGTAATCAACTGATGCTTTTATCCAACATGAAGACGTTGAGGTTAATGGATCTCGCCCAAGCACCTGACTGTTGCTGCTTGGTCATGCCACTAAACCTTGAGCTTCTTGCTTAATTCCAGATGACATATCTGTAACTGAAATATCATTGAGACAGTAAACTGGTCTTCATAAAATGCCGTGTATGAAGCCCTATGAGGCTCGAATCTAGCAGAAGAGCTGAAGGTGGAGTTCAGGTTTAGGTAAAGCACCTGGAATTATGGTTCTGCCAAAAAGCCATGCATTGGCGTGAGTGTTCGGAAGCTCTTGGGTCTCCTCAGCTACTATCACATCAGTTTAGGTGGGTCTCTGAGGCTCTTCTCAACAGCCTCCACATGACATGCGTAGAAGAGATTTGCTGTGGCTGCGAGTGAAAATGTCTTCGTGAATGAAAAGTAATTTACGGATATTAAATATGATTAAATGACGTGCCGTCTCTCGGTAGGCCTGAGAGAAATTGCGCCAGAAGTTGACATTTTTATGCAGATCGAGTCGAGGCAACCGGAGAACATCGTGACCAGGGTCAAACAGCACAGAAGAAGAGACTGTTCTAGCACGCAGGAATAAAAACAGGTAGAAAGCATTCTGTTCCTGCGAAAAAAAAAAAAAAAGAATGTGATTTTCGAAAACTAACGGAATGTCCTGACGACGGGATTAGCGCGTAAAAGCAAAAAAAACGTCCACAAGTCGCCAGAAGAAATGTTCCGACTGAGACTTTTCAGCTCTTCCGCTCTCCTGCGGATGATATGTGATGTGTTTATGGGTTCAGTGTAGCCAAAGGGGACATGAGAGCAGGAACAGCAGTGTTCATTATCGTCGCTCCAGTCGGTTAACTATTTTGATTACATTCAATAAAGTCGAGCGATTTAGCTAAGCGTACTCGCAAATAAATACGTGTATATTTCATCTAATGAACTGAAATTCACTTTAACAACCAGCATTGTCAAGAAGAAGAATTCTTCCTCACATCTGTGCCCATTTCTTTGGAGATTGGTGCTCATGCAGCCACAAGGGTGTTTCAGGTACTGATGAAGATGAGCTGAGGAGGCCTGGGGTGCAGTTGGCGTTCAAAATGGGTTAAGAAGATCTTCCTGAAGATTTGGGTCTCCTAGTTCTCCCAAGTGAAGGGAAAAGTTTATGCTACAGCATCCAAAGACGTCCTGTACAATCGTGTGCCTTCAAGTTTGGGGAAAAAAACACATCTGACTGGAAAAATCAGGAGTCCCAGTTCTCGAAAAGGACCCACTCGTTCTTCACAATCCAACACACTTCGCTTACAGATGCGAAGGTCATCACAGCCTGCCAAAAGCGCCCACGAAAACAACTAAAAACGAAAGTGAGTGCAAAAAAACGAAATCACAAGATGTCGGTTGACATTCTGGCAGCGGAGGAAGTCTTATTCGGCTGTTTTCCTCTAAAAGGTCACCGAGTTTTTGCCATGGAGTCGGCTGTGTGTGCGTGAGGAGCGCGGGAGGTGGAAAGATAAGCTCGGTGTCACCACTTGAAACACTGAAAAACAACCCGGTGGGAAACTTAGAAGGAAATAAAACACGACGAGCAACGGGACTGAAAGTAGATCTTGAAACGTGCATCGGAAAAGGATGGAAAGTGGATCCGTGTGGAAAAATCGGAATAATATGAAGTCACTCGAATAGAAAAAAAACTACATATGGACTTGGAAAATAAAAGAAAAAATTTACTTATGATTAACTCATGACCATTAAATCGTGCGATTAATCATGAATAAATGTCAATTGAGTGTCCTAATATATATTATTGTATTATATTATCTAATTATTATGCGTTAATGTATATTTATTGCTGTCAATCAATTAAAATATTTATTAATCGTGAATAAATATTCTATGGATTAATCGCACGATTGTCATGAGTTAACTCGTGATTAATCGCAACGTAATCGCACATTTGATCTGTTTTAAATGTACCTTAAAATGAATACTTTTTAGTATTCTAATTAACATGCGCATGAACAGATATTGATGCTTTATGCAAATGTATGTTCATTATTAGTTATACTCAACATAGAGCATGAAGAAAAAACATTCTTGTAAATGTTTTGAAGTAGTTTCAAATTCTGCAAATCATCAGGACACCAAATGGAACTTTTGCTATGTTTCCACACGGACGGTTTTAATTGCTGGATGTGCGCTTCATGGCGGATTTCGGTGCTGATTTGAGACTTGGCGCATCAGTAAAACAAATGTATAGTGATTAAAAGTTATTTTTCGGTGAAATTTGTTTTATATCTGAGTCAAGAAAGGACGTGGAGAATAAACGTGTTGCGTTGAAGCGTTAAATTTCACTTCCTATTATTGCTATTTTTAACAAAAATGTACAAACAGAAATGCATGCTGCATTAATCGTGCGTTAAAAAAATTAATGCTGCTAGAATAATTCTGCGTTAACGTGTTAATTTTGATAGCCCCAATATATATATTATAATTATACCCCACCACACCCCCCATACCACACAATTTCTGTGTGGGAACCAATATTTTGGGTCCAGTTTCTCGTTGTACCAGAAGCGTTCTGAGCCTGTGCATGATTTATCAGCGCTTTTGTACGGCCCCTATGCGACGAACGAGATCGAGATCGTAGCTGCTGGTGATGTTACACACACAGTGCTCTCAAAGAAGCCTGCGGAGGCAGTGGGTATGTAGCGACCATGGATTTTCATTATATTTAATGCAGCGCTGTTGACTTAACCCCTGTCTATTTCTCTCAGGGGAATCCCCAAGGCCAGCGTTACTGTATGAGCTCTGGAGAGGGTTCTCGATGAGGGATGGAGTGAAACACTGGAGATGATAGGAACATGACAACACAACAATACAAAATGCTAAACAAAACCAAGGAAAGTGCAAGTAGATTACAAAAAATGGCCTATAATGTTGTTTACCAGAGAACATTTCCTGTAAATGTTTGAAATGACTATTGTGTGTGTATTACTATGGTTACAGTGTAAAAGCAAGTTTTAATCTGGAGTATGGCTTTCGGTCTGGTTGTTTTTGTTTTGCACTGTGTCTCACACATTGACACACTCACACACACACACACACACACACACACACACACACACACACAGAGTGGTAAAGTGAGTGGTGTGAATGGTGCGTGTGTCAACAACAAAAGTGTGTGTGTACTTGATGTTTCCATAATAGAAAGAAGCATCACACACACACACACACACACACACACACACACACACAGTATACCCTAGTGTATATTTGAGCCTCATGAAGGACCTGTTGATGAGCGGATGAGTCGGAGTGTTAGAGCAGGGTAAACACAGCCGTGCGCTGTAAGGGGACTCCGTGGTGATGATTAGAAAACACTGGCCTACGCCAACGAGTCCCATTGTTTCAATAGGGGTTGTGTTTGTGTTTGTGTATGTGTGAGGACTTGATAACATGCAGGCTGTGGAAAGACAGAGGTCAGTGATGAGGTCCGGTGCTGAACAAAGCCGCTCTGGATAGAGTGCTTATAATGCAACCTTCTCCAGTTCGTCAAATTCATCTTGTGCCTCGACCACGTTGTCAAAATCATTAAATTCACCATATTGTTTCACCACACAAAGATTTCTCCATGAACACAAACTAGCAGTATGTTCAATGCTCTGAAATCACACCTACACTTCCAGCCAATCACAATCCAGACTGTGGTATAAACGAAACTACCTTCTATATGGTTGAACGTTTATGGACACCTGAGCAAGATTGGCTTGTGCTTTCTGAACATCCCATTCGACATTTAGTCCCAATTTACTGTTATTATAACCTCCACTTTACTGGGAAGATGTTCCACTAGATTCTAGACTAGAGATTTGTGTGAGATTTCATTCAGCCTAGTAAAGGCAGGTACTGATGTAGGTGAGGTGAGGAGGCCTGAGGTGCAGTCAGCATTCACGTTCACCCCAACAGGGTTGAGGTTAGAGCTTTACATGGGTATGAGCAGGAGATATTCCACTTCAACCCATGTAAAGCAGATCTTCATGGAGCTGTCTTTGTGCACAGGGGCATTGTCATGCTGGAAAAGTCAGGTGTCCCTTTTTGCCATACTTTTGAAAGATTCTTGTTCTCTCTTTTACTTAGTAGTGATGTTTGAGCTTTTCAGAAGCACTACCTCTTGTGCTCTACAATTCTTTATGTGGAACCTCAGGTCTCACCTGAGGAGCTTTTTACACAACAAATGCATCATTTACATCAACAAATCATCATCAGGGTTTTTCAATGATAATAAGTGAAAAGTGGAACGTTTATATATTTGTTTGGTCAAGTAAATCATTACATTAGCTAGTTTGTTGTATAGAAACCAAAGGAACATGCACGTGTCTCTCAAAAACCAAAGGCTAGATGTTTCCACACTTTTCACAGTACACATAGATTTTTGACGTCACGGGTATCGAAATGCTGCATTACACACAGGAATCTCATACAGTAAAAAGTCTCCTTTCACTGTAGCCGCGACTGCACCTCCCACGTACATCATCTCTAGCAGAAGCATCGATATTCACCTCATCACATCACCGTGGGTTTCCCCTGCATTTTTATAGTTTTTCTGGGGATTTGAAATTGAAATTGAAATTTGAGTTAAGGCAAAATGTGCAGGCGAAACCCACAAAAGTATAACTAGAACTTAAAAAAAAAAAAGAGCTATTTTGGCTGAACTATTTTCCTCACGATGTCCATCTTTTCTTGAAAAGTCCATCTGGTGAATGTGCTCGTAAGTCTTACCTCAGTGACCTCATCACATCTCGCACTGCACCACGCTGTCTGAGATCCTCCAGCACTGCTCGACTGGTACCACCTTCTCTCAGAATGAGAGGTAAGTACACTTCAAGGTTCCTCTCTGTTCTGGCACCGAGGTGGTGGAATGAACTTCCCCTAGATGTCCGTACAGCAGAGTCCCTGACTATCTACAAGCTACGATTGAAGACCTTCCTCTTCCTGAAATACTTAAATTAGCACTTTCCAAGTTTGTAGAATTCAAGAGTTATATTTATATTAAGTTTGTAATCTGGCGTACCAGTGTAGATTTATTCATTACTAGAGACTCAAAGCACTTTTGTACGTCGCTCTGGATAAGGGCGTCTGCTAAATGCCGCAAATGTAAATGTAAATGTATCTGCGACCAAATCGATTTCTTCTCCTCTGTCAGCCGATGTGGAATGAAAAACAGCCATTAGATCCGTAACAATACATGTGAGCTCGTGCAGTTTGCTACAGATTTGGGTTGCGAGCTCTGACTAGCACCGTTCGATCAAAGCATGTGAAAATGTAGACGTGATTGAAAGCCTGCTAGACGGCCCCAGAGACTCGCAATCTGTTTGTTTAAAGTAACAGATTCATTCTCGTTCGTCCGCACTGCTGATTCTGAAGGCAGATTTTGGCAACACGTGATGTGACAGCTGTAATTTTAACGTGTAAACACACTCCTTGCAGCAGTGCACCTGACAGAAAAGCTATGAAATAAATAGATTAGACTATTGAGAATAATTGAATACATATTCATGGATGAAAATATATTAAAATATAAGTCAGTGAGTCTGATTAATTAATTAATTAATTAATTAATATCAACAGTTAACTACACACAACTATTACCACACACAACAATGTAATTACAATAAATGGATATTCGGTGCCACCCAGATCAGGATGGGTTCCCTTTTAAATGTGGTTCCTCTCAAGGTTTCTTCCTCATACCATCTCAGGGAGTTTTTCCTTGCCACAGTCGCCACCGGCTTTGTTAATCAGGAATAAACATTTATAAGGAACTAACTTATAGACAATATTCTTTTATATAATATTGTCTTATCTTATTCTCTTATGCTTTGAGACACAATGTCCAATGTCCATTGAATTGAATGAATAGATTTTAGACCAGCAGAGAAGGCCTTGCTGACCCTGATGGCCTGCCACTGGAGTATATTGTGTATTGTAATATGATAATAGTAATATGAAGGTGGAGAAGAAGTGAGTTGAGTCGGTGGAGTAAGAGGACAGGAAGCTGGATGAAGGAGGAGTGGTGTTACGGTGTAGCTGCACGTACATGTACTCACACGTGCAGCATCACACAAGCCAGCTAATTGCATTCCAGTGTGCATATTTCCCTTCATTGCTACTTGGCCGTGCTTGTGCTTTCTGTATATACACACCCTGACTTCCACAGAACTTTTAGATCGCTGATGTCCTGGAATAATGAAGCAGGCTGTATTTACTCTTCTGAGGTTCTGAGGTTTTATTGCCTGAAACACACACACACACACACACACACACACACACACACACACACACCGCTAATCAGTTATTAATGCTATTATTCTTATGTGGCCATGCATCACTACTGTGTGTAACCAGTAGATGGCAGACTTGTTTGTGCTGTTGAATTTGTGTGCGTGTGTGTGTGTGTGTG
>JAAIIK010000222.1:389938-404889 GCA_014706435.1 Silurus glanis
ATTATATTATATTATATTATATTATATTATATTATATTATATTATATTATATTATATTATAGTAAAAAAACAGCCCTTGGTATGACATGATTACAGTACATTATAGTATAGTATAATGAATTTACAAAATTTTAGTATAGTATAGTATAGTATAGTATAGTATAGTATAGTATAATGGTTCAGGTCATGTACCTGATTATAGCATAGTATATTAAAAGAAACCTATTTAATATACTATTCTTTCACTAATGAAATTGTTTAGTATTGTATATTCAAAAAAGACTAACAATAAATATAATTTTACTGATTAAAACCTAATGTAGTACAGTATAGTGCAGCACTGTATTGTATTTTATAGTGTAGTTTAGTATAGTATATTGTATAGTATAGTATTGTGTAGTATATAGTATAGTTTATAGTATATTATAGTATCGTATAGTATATAGTGTAGTGTAATATATAGTATATTATAGTATAGTATAGTATATAGTATAGTGTAATATATAGTATAGTATATAGTATAGTGTAATATATAGTATAGTATAGTATAGTATAGTGTAATATAGAATAGTATAGTGTAATATATAGTATAGTATAGTGTAATATATAGTATAGAGTAGTATAGTGTAATATATAGTATAGTATATAGTATAGTATAGTGTAATATATAGTATAGTATAGTATAGTATAGTGTAATATATAGTATAGTGTAATATATAGTATAGTATATAGTATAGTATAGTATAGTGTAATATATAGTATAGAGTAGTATAGTGTAATATATATATATATATATATATATATATATATATATATATATATACCCTGTAAACCCATTTAAAGATGTGCCTCCTTTTTTAAACTCCCTTTTTGTATGTAAAGGAATTAAAACTTTTGAAATCCTCCTCGTGTCCTTGTGTTGAATTTCCGATATTAAAGTGGAAGCACAAAAAAGACCAAAGCTGAAGTTGGAGTTGAACCGGAGGTTGTTCCCTCCCAGAGAAAGTTGTCCCCATCTGAGCACGCTCAGTAGACTCCAGGCCGCATGATTGGTCCCTTGGTCCTTACTTCCTGAGCGGTGAGAGAGCAGGGTGGTGCTGGGATACGGCGTGTACCCATGGATGGGGGTGGGGTGGCACTGGAGCACCCGTCCTGAGTGTACGTGCCGCTTGGCGTGAAGCTCTGAATGGAGGTGGAGACACAGGAGGAACAGGATACTGAGCCACACAGGAATGCAGCTTTATTCCATGGATAGAAAGTCACAGCTCAGCCATTACACACACACACACACACACACACACACAGAAAGTAAGTAAGGAGAAAGAGATTATAGGCTAAAGGGATTATAGTTTAATACCTTTACTCTTATTTTCACCAGTATTAGGAAACTCTAACTGAACAGAGCAGCAAAGTGACCTGAACGCGTCCCGTACACACCCTTATCATTAGACTAATTTCTTGTTGATCAGTTGTTGATTAGCCTCTATTTTCTGTTTTCTAGCTAGCCCTGCTGTCGTCGCCCTTTCACCTCAGGCAATCTGTCCATTCTTTCCTTTCACTCTCATTCCATCTCAACAAGGCTGCAAAACTGAAAGTTTTTTGTTTTTCGTACCATTCCATATAAACTGCTGCTTGTGTAATTCTCAGGAAAGCAACCATTTCTGAGATGCTCAAACCTGCGCCATTGCCGATTGATTGAGATCACGTTTTGTCATTGGATGTGAATTTTACCTGAATTGACCCGTACCTGCCTGATTTCACTCCTGCTCTCTGATTGGCTGTTTAAAATGGAAACATTGTGCATTCTGCATTGTGGCAAGTTAGGCAAGTTACATCACAGCTTCGTGTTATCTCTGAAAGCATCAGTGCTCCCAGTCTAGACATGACTAGACAGCTCAGAAGCTGCGGTTGCTGTGTTCACATGCTGTTTTCTAAAAATTATGACAGCGCATTTATTATCTGCAAGACGCTCATGCAGGAACATCAAAGCTGTCACTTAAAGCTCAACATCAAGTGCTATAAAAAAGTCTCAAGCTCTTAAACAAATGCTCTGTGACCGTTACATACAGCTATCTGCCATATCTCCAACCCTGGCCTGGCACTCAAACAATAAATCCGCCCCAAGAGCAGATTTCAGTCTGATGTCATTCTCTAAAACAAACCCTCCACTCCGTGGGTTTGAAAGAAAAAAATATGCTAGGCGTGCTTTACGTGCAGTCCCGGATCTCTGCCATTAATCATGTATTCAAAACATCTGGAATTCCCCAAAGATGTCTGGATGTGTTTTAATTTCGCTTTATTTTGAGCGTGAAGCAAAAATCAGCGGATATCCAACCAACGCAGTCTCTTCTGCCAGAGGGTTCACAGAAATGTGTCTCTAGTTCATGAGGTGTTTTGTGAATAAGACAATTCTCAAAAAACCTACTCCTTTCCTTTACAGTGCTGGTTCCTGCAACTGCTGTGGATTTGTGATGTGATATGCTCTGTGATTCTGTTGGTTTGTGCAGTATGACCTATAAAGGCACAAAAGGACTAAAGCTGTCTTTCTTGGCCTCGACACACACTGAACTTCGTCTCAACTTGGTCTTATTAAATCAAAGTCTTGGTCTTGTCTTGGTCTTGCGCTGCCATGGCCTTGCCACATCCTGATCTTGGTCTTGTCTTGGTCTTAACTTCTAAGTCTTGGACTTCTCTTGGGCTTGACACATTCCTATCTTGGTTTTGACTCGGTCTTAACTTGGTCTCGATACATTCCTGTCTTGGTCTTGACTTAGTCTTAATTTCTAAGTCTTGGTCTTGTTTTTGTCTCGACACATTCTGATCATGGTCTTGACTTGGTCTTGGCCAGTATGTACGTTCATGAACAACAGTTGTTTCCTGTCACATACTGTAAGACCTCTCAGAGTGCAACATCATGGTCCAATGCACAGTCATCTTCCTTAATTTGTTCATGGTTTATCAGCATCACATAGGCCTGTCCTGCTTCCTCTTTTCCTTTTACCCTTCAGTAGGTTTCCTCTTTCTGTTCTGACTTCCTGATAGGTAAGCAAACAAGTTCAAGCAGCAAGGTCACAGGCGTGCCACTAAAACACGACCTAGCCTGGTTTCCTGAGATGTTTCTTGACACTATTTCTTCCATTAGTAAAACAAGACACTCAATGAACACAATTCAACAAGTCTCCTTTCACTGGAGCCACAGCTGCACCGCACGCATACATCATCTCTAGCAGAAGCATAGATATTAACCTCATCAAATGACCCAGAGGTTTTCCTGCATTTGACTATCCAATCAAAGGGTATGAAAATGCAGATGTTATTGGATGCCTGCTAGATGGCCCTGGTGTTGCCAACTTGCAATCTGATTGGTTAAAGCAACAGCCTTTAAGTAACATGAAACTGTATGCTGCAAGCCCCATAGTGTTTATATTGAAGGCCTTCACCGCAGATCCTTGAAGCAGTACACCAGAGAGAAACGCTATGAAATGAAGATAATGGACTACTGGGAATAATTGAATACATATTCATGAACAAAAAAAGCAAGACAGTGAATCTGATAGAGTTTAGGCCAGCAGTGAAGACCTTGCTAGCCCAATGCTACACGCCTACCAGAGATGGACCGCATTCCACAAGAGTGACATTTTGCAAGCTAGTTTGATTGTAGGGTGTTACATATACATAAACTCAACGTTAACTAAACAAATCGGAATAAAGTATTTATCTTAAATGAGTCAGGTCATGAAAATGACTCAGGGCAGGGGCGGGGCGAGGCAGGGCAGGAACCAGGCCATTTATTTATTTTGACTTATTGTTATTGATTTAGAGTAAACAGAGTTCCTGGCTTCTGTGAGATGTTCTGGAGTATGTGGGGCATTTGGCACACAAAATAGACACAGAACAATCCCCCCCACACACACACATGTTCAGGAGTACAAAGCCAAGCCCTAAAAAGTACGTGCTGACCATGACTCAACCTCCCAACAGCCAACTGCCTCATCGTGTTTCCAAAATATTCATCGAGTTTCTTCCCCTGAGGAGAAACTTGGGAGATGTGCTGGATAACAAGAAGCCAAAGCCGCCCTCCTCCTCCTCCTCCTCCTGCTCCTCGCCTCACTCTCGTTAATCTGCCTACTTGCTACATCTGTTCTGGCTTTATAAATAACTGCTAGACCCTTTGACCGCGGAGGCGGTAATGAGGTCAGCAAAAAAGAAAAGGACAAAGCTCATCCCACATCAGCAGTCAGACAGCTCGGGCGAACGAGCACGGTCATGATGTTAGCACAGCCCTTGTTAGCGCGACTCGGCTCACGCTACCTGCGTCGACAGGATGTCAGATGACGGCGCGAGCTCAAGGCCTCTGATCGCTTGTTTTTCGGCAGCTGCTCTCTCGCTCCTGGCTCCAAACTCGACCCTGCTGGAACCTCACACAATGGCGTCCTTTCATCCCGATACCTCGGCTTCCAAGCGAAATAAAAACTCGGCGTTAACAGATTGCCGTAGGAGATGCAGAATTAACCTCGTGGAGGCGAATAATCGCTGTTAAGACGGGTTTATACCGCTAGTTCTCGGCAGTCTTAATGCCGATTCTTGTCTGACAGTTCAAGATCGTTCTTCACCATGACTGTGTCTGAAATCTGCTCCTTATCTCATATCAGCCTCGATATTGTATCTTATAATATGCTATTCATAGTGTGACTTTTAACTCCCAGAACTGTGTATGAAATCCCTGTCGCATACAGTGGTGGATGAAGTACACAAACCACGTACTTGAGTAAATGAAGAAATCCACTCTGTAAAACGTGACTCCAGTAAAAGCAAATTCAACTTTTAACTTTCACTTGAGTAAAAGTATAAAAGTTTTTGCCTGCAAATGTACTTAAATATCCAAAGTACTGATTTAGTATAACTATAATGTTCCTGTTATCATTTTTATCACAAGATTCTTCACTTAATCACTTCAGTTTATGTGAAAAGACTCGAATGTGACTCTCAGCACACTGATCTATAAATGATATTAATGACTCAAACACTGATTGATTTCTGTTACATTGATCATGAGCACAAAACCTTCTTTTCAACTACTTCATAAAAATCACGTGAATAATCCCACGTGTGTGGTGTCGAGTTCGAGTCTGGAGTTTCTTTATCATTTATTCCTCTCTAAATGTTCTGCTTGATGTTGAACTGATGCTGAACTGTATGTCGGTGATCAGTAGATGCACCGAGCGCCAATCAGAACACGTGTTAAACAGAGCGTGCGCTCGACACTGATCGGTGACTCGCTGCGTGTTTCACCGGTTACGTTTTTACCCACAAATAAATAGAAAGGAACGACTGATTTCACAAAATGGAGTTAAGTAAAAAGTAATTTGACTTTGAAATGTAGTGAAGTGAAAATAAAAGTCTCCCCATATAGAAATACTTCAGTAAAGTGCAGATACATGAAAAGGCTACTTAAGTACAGTAACGAATGACTTTTACTTCCTTACTGTCCACCACTGCTCCTATACAGTGCACTGTATCAGGTGTCGGCCATTTGGAACCGAGTGAACAACTTCATTTCTACATTCGTTCACTTGTTTAAACCACAATGATTTCGAGGGTGCATTCGATGTAACCTCACCGACCTGTAACGCAAACTATTTTTTTTATTCAAGATGGCGGATGGCACCATTGGAGTCAGGTCAAGGATGCAGACTGGAAACCCTGTGAAAATGTTTTTTATATTATATAATGTATGTTCCTATACAGGTAGTTCCTGACCTACGATGGAGATGTGTTCCAATGACGCATCGTAACTTGGAAATATCGTAAATGGCCTAGTCTACCCAGGAGTCTTAAAGCATGGTGATCAGTATGGGGTAGTGTACTGTAATTAGTTATTTAATTTAAGCTTTGCCTGTGTTTGCCTGCGAAACGTAACAATATTTTTACAATTTTGTCGCATCACTATCGTTATCGTGAGATCGAAAAAGGACCATCGTAACTCGTCGAAAATCTGTATTTGGTGCTGTATGGTGATGTTTGGTCTGTATTTCACTGTTTTTGAAATAAATATAATAAATATGACAGACGGAAATCTTTTTAATATTCTTTTTATATTCAATGTATTTTTTTCAAATAAAAAACATAATAGTGAATAAACATAACCAACTGTTTCGTTCTCTTCGGTATCAACATGCGAGGTATGCGTGATAAATGAACAAGGAAAGAAAAACAGTTTATACAATACACCACAGATGTTATTTACACAAGCTAACATGAGGTAGGTGTGACCTTTTGACGGACTTGTCCTCGAATCATACTTGCGTCAGGGTCCCAATTCGCTCATTCGTTTTCATTCCCGTCTTCCCACATGCTGAATCTGGGCTGCACTATATGGGGAAGATCGAACGAGCATTTTCAGGCTTATCTCATGCCTTCTCCATTCTACATTAATCAGCACCATTGGAGAAACTGACAGAAAGATATTCTGTCTGTCCGTTTGCATGTTTTGCTGAGAGTTTTGAGTCGTCCTATGCCACCATAGCAGCGTTTTTCAAGACTTATTTTAGTCAAAATATTTCCCCAGACTTTGTTCTTAATGTTGCAATGGATCATGGGTTATAAGATCTCCATTTACGATCATAATATCATTTGAAGCTCCAATTGTTTTGCTCCTAATCCCTGTCTTTTTGAGGCTGGTCAAATCAATCCAGCTGAGAAGAACTGAACTTAAATGGAAATTGAAATATAAGAGTGCAAATGAAATGAAATCCACTCCATGAAAAACACCCATCTGATCAGTAGGTTCTCGATGTTGGGTCGTCTGAGATGCGAAAGATTTGACATGAGGTGTTCACCAAAGCAAACTTTGGGATTTATTTGAACTTTTCTTTTTCTAAGCCCATTTTTACACCAGACCACAGCTATATCTAACACTGCCATGCTATATAAAAGCAGCTTTCATACATAACACTGGGTATTTACAATAATTAGAATAATTATTAGGTTATAAGGTTAATTTGGAGGGATCAAATAATGAAACCATGAAAATGGATTTGGGCTGTAATTAATATTTACTGTTTTCTACAATGGCTTTGGGGCTGCAAATGCTATTCAGGTGTGGATCAGAAAACAGTGAACAATGAACTGTAATATATAGATGTTTGGTGTTGAGGATTGTTAAAAGTACCATAGGAATAACTTAATAAAATAAAATAAAATAAAATAAAATAAAATAAAATAAAATAAAATAATAAAATAAAATAAAATAAAATAAAAATAAAATTCAATTCAATTCAATTCAATTCAATTCAATTCAATTTATTTAATAAAATTTTATTAAACTCAACTAAATTCAATTCAATTTAATTTTTGCTCATTAGGGATACATTTATAGGCACTGATTTATGAAACTGAAATTGATATTTGAAATCTATTGATTACTGTAAAGCTGATTGTTAAAAGTACCATAGGAATAACTTAATTAAATTAAATTAAATTATATTAAATTAAATTAAATTAAATTAAATTAAATTAAATTAAATTAAATTAAATTAAATTAAATTAAATTAAATTAAATTAAATTTATTACATTGTATTTAATTAAATTCTATTCAATTAAATTTTATTAAACTCAACTCAATTCAATTCAATTCAATTTGATTTAATTTAATTCAACTCACTTCAATTCTACTTCCTTGAATTGAGTTGAATTGAATTGAGTATAGTTGAATTGAGTTGAGTTGAAATGAATTGAATTAGATTGAATTAAATGATAATGGGATGGAGAGTGGATTTGTTTTGCAAGCTCTAAAACTCCATAGAAAATACAATATATAAGATTTATCGCCTCTCTTCCCTTTATGAAATCCAGAGTAAATCTGATTAAATAATGATTGTATTCCATTTTCCATAGCATTTTCAGACATTTGCATGTTCGAAGAGAAAACAGGAACACAGGCTACACCGCTTCGGGTCGGCAGATGTGAAATATGAAAATATTAGGTGGAATGTAATACAAAAACCCGAGTGAACTGACAAACCCAAGCATTTGGGTTGAAAATGGGGTCAATGGCTGGAAAACCCCAGCCCTAACCACTCGGAGAGAGTCGGTATCTGTTAGCGTCTGTTTGGGCAGGCGTGTGTGTGTACGGATGAAAGTCTGTAGACTGCCGACCATTTATCTTATGCAAAGCTTGTCAAGTTAAGTCAAATCCATGCTAGTTTTTGTTTGTTGGAATGATATTAAAAGTAGGAGCACCTGCCGAGCCTCCGTTTCGAAGCGCTGGAGAGAAACAAATATGGTGCTGTTGGTGTCGAATCTCCAGCCGATCCATTACGTACATAAAGACCTCCGTCTGTTTATTGCTCGTGTGTTTTCATTCCTTCCAAAGCGACCACCTTCGGTCCTATTCAAGAAGGTTGCGTCGTTCACGGGAAATGGCCTACGAGTCCTTTCTCCAGTCTTTTACTCGGAAAAAAAACACCGCTCCTCTTCCCTGTCGCATTCCTGTTGTCTTGCAGCAGCTCCGGGGTGGTCTGTCGGAGATAGGCGAGCAGGGCGCCGCTGATAGCGATCGGGTTCGAGACGACGTGCCGGAGAACAGCCGTGACGAGGAAGTAGCGAATTGCATAAAAAAGAATAACAAAAACAAAAACACTTTTGATGAATGGGGGAAAAAGAAAAGGGAGGAGGCACAGGATAAACTGATTAATCATTTCTTGAGTGATTTGTGAGGGGATTTTCTTTTTTTCCCGAGTCAAAACGAAGGAATGTGATGAGGCCTACGGTTTATTAGTGACACACCCGACTCCCACACTCGGACACTGAGGTTGGGAATTGGTTCGTGTTCGAATGACAACTTTGTGTGGGAAAAGTGTAAAGCCAGGTGAAAACTGTGTGATTCTCGCCACGATTTGGTCGCCAGAGACAAATTTGGAAGATCTTAAAAGATTCCTATAATCCTAAACTCAAATTCAGAAGATTTCAGACACTTTCCGGAATTCTCCTTCAAACCGAAAACCAACAGGAGCACCAAACCCAATGACTGATGATTAGCGTGACAACTTTAAAGCACCTCAGGATAAATGTGAAAAGGAATCAGGTGAACATTACCGCAAGAAGAGATACGTGTCGGGTTATGGAGGGAAAAGGAGCGTTTGTATGACGTTTTTATTATCGAGGCATGTCATGACCCAAATGAACGCTACAGAATCGTGCTAGCTACCGTTAGCGAGAGAACGTGAGTCTGAACGTGTCAAATCACATTTTATTGGTCACATACACATTCATATTGAGATGTAGTGAAACGCTTTTTACGACTGTAGACTATAAAGTATTCACTATATTGCAAAAGTTTGCGGACACCTGGTCATAAGTTGAGCTTTTTTAACATTGCATTCCACAATAAGTCTCAATTTGCTCTTATAATTGCCTTCACTCTTCTGGGAAGATGTTCCACTACATTTTTGGAGTGTGCTTGTAAACATTTCTGTTCGGCCACAAGAGTGTTAGTAAAGGCAGGTACTGATGTCATCCCAAAACTTGTTCAATAGGGTTGAGAGCAGAGCTCTATAGTAGGAGATCTTCCACTTCAAGCCAGCATCTTGGAGCTGGCTTTGTGCACAGGGGCATCACCATGCTGGAACAGGTACCGCATCCACAGACGTCCAATACAATCGTGTGCCTCCAGCTTTGTGGTAACAGTTTGGAGAAGAACCACACATGGCAGGAAAGGTCAGTTGTCCCACTACTTTTATCCATGTAATGTATTATTACTCTCCGAAACAACAATTCACTATTATATATAATTATATATTTCTACCTAAAAAAGTGGACTAAAAGGACTTATTATCTCACTTACCCCGCCCCCGGAGCCACTGATCTGCAACCTGATTGGATAAAAACAGCATTTGATGTAATTTGATAATCATATTGTTACAGTCATTTTAATGGACAAATAAAATACATTATTTTCAGGTTTCGTGTCACAAAACTGCACATTCGAACATATAGATTTATTATTTAAGGAAATCTAAGCATGTTTGCCACCCCTTTTTTTTTAAACTACCCTCAAGATTCAATCTGATTGGTTATTACCAAATGTACCTGATGTCACTTTTTGACATAACCATACATTCAATGTGTAATTTTTTACTATATATTTTAAATAGTGTTTATTATTTGTTTATTATTAATAAACACCAGATTTCACCCAGCATTAAGACTGAGCAATGCAACTGAGCACTGATTAACATAAAATATTCTATGTGTATATGCATATGATATAAAACGTTTAGATTAGCATTCATTCATAAAATGGTCATATTGCTAACGGTATTTATTGTTGAAAATCGAGGTCTGGGTCTTTTCTCTGATGTCGGTCATGCCGGTCTCTACCCCACGAATGTTCTGAATCCTGTATTCTGGACGTTTGGTCCAGTTTGCATTCGGATTTAAATAGAGCTATTGAAGTAGCATCCAGGTCCTGTGTGTGTACAGAAGTCTATAAGAACACAGGCCTGGCACATGCAAATCGCATTAATGCATTTGAATTTTCTTTTATTCTGAGCTGAAAGATACATAAACGAATAAGAAGCAGTGATTCAAATGTAGGAATACATAACCAAATTTCCATCTGAACCCAAATCAGATCAAGTCCAGGTGTTTTTAACATCAGGTTCAGAAGTATTATTTTGTAAAAGAGTCAACGGAAGTGAGGCACGTGTCAGCAAAGATCTCTCAGATATATGAGATACAGATACCGGTAAATATATATACTGATAAAAATATATATACTGATAAAAATATATATACTGATAAAAAAAAAAAAAAAAAATATATATATATATATATATATATATACACTGATAAAAATATATATATACTGATATTTCTCTAAAACATTCAAAACAAATGCAACTTTATCACAGAAAAATCAACCTGTCTATATCTACAGTGTAGAATCTATCTATCTATCTATCTATCTATCTATCTATCTTATCTTATCTTATTTGATCTATTATGCCTGATGTGTGCGTGCGAGCGCGTGCGTGCATATGTGTGTGTGCGTGCGCGCGCGTCTCCGTGCCTCTCTGTACAGCAGATCTGTCACGACATCCGCGCCTCCCACGTGCGCGGCGCTGCCGTGAGAGGGGAAGAATCGTCTCTGCGTTTCTCATGCAAATCCACCCCACTAACTGCACACACACACGCGCACGCACACACACACACACACGCACACACGCACAATAAGGAACTCGGCGAGATGAGATGTGTACAATGGTGTCCACTGCTGCACGCGCTCTGTGCTCACAGTGACGTCACACTTCCTGGTTTCCTGAGTGCAGCTGTGAGATTGAACACAACACCTCTGTGTCTTTATATTCTGTATATTTATCCTGCTTCTGATGCTCAGGTGCTGTGTGTGTGTGTGTGTGTGTGTGTGTGTGAGTGTGTGAGAGTTGGGATGAGATAAGAGAGCTATAAATGCAGGCCTGTCACGCTACAGCCCCGGCAGGAAGTCAGCGGAAGACTGAAGGCTAATGTGTGAGTGAGTTCATCTGTTACGTGAGAAATCTACGCCGACTCGCACGCCCCTCTGCATCATCAACGCGTCACGTGTGTCCTACATCACCCACAATGCCGTTCAGCTGTACTGATGCTGACCTTTGAATCACGTGAATATTCACTCCGATCGTCGCTTCGAGAGCTGCATTGCTGCAACTTTTAATAACATTAACAAGTCACTGTGACCCTGATCCTGATCCTGATCTTCACACCTGGACCTTCAGTGGTGTCCCACCTGCAGCAGTCCACCCTGTAATGGATTAAGAGAAAGAATGAGTAAAAAAGAGAGAGAGAAAGAGAAACTGAGTGAGAAAAAGAGAGAGAGGAAGAGTGTGAGAGAGAGAGAGAGGTCCAGTAAAAAAGAGAGTGAGAAAGAGAGAGAGAGAGAGAGAGAGAGAGAGAGAGAGAGAGAGAGAGAGAAATTAAGCAATATAGAGAATCAGTGAGAATTAAAAAGTGAGTGAGAGATAGGGTGAGAAAGAAAGAAAGTGGGGACAAAGAGAGATTGGGTTTTAAAAAGAGCGAGGGAGAGGTTGAGAGAGAAAGACTAAGAACGAGAGAAAGTGGTAGAGAGGGTGAGTAAATGAGAAAGAGAGAGAGAGAGGGAAAATGAGTTTGAGAGAGGGTAAGAAAAAAGAGTGAGAGAGAGGATGGGAGAAAGAAACGAAGAGTGAAAAAGAGAAAGTGTGAAAGAGAGGGTGAGTGAGAAAGAGAGTGAGTGAGAAAGAGAGAGAGAGGGAGTGGGAAAGACATGGGGTGAGTGAGATAGAGATAGAGAGATAGAGTCAGAAAGAAAAAAGAGTGAGAAAGAGAAATGAAGTGGTAGCTCAGTGGATGAGGTTCTGGGTCACTGGTCAGAAGGTTGTGGGTACCACACCTTCCTAACACTGCTGGGAAGAAAAGAAAAAAAAAAAAAAAAAAGAAATTGCTGTAATGTACACGTGACATGAAAGGATGTTAAAATGATGAGGTTATTGTACGTCTGCTGGATGGCCTCGGTGTCACCAACTCGCAATCTGATTGGTTAAATTGTATCACATCAATTTACTGTTGAGGGCTTTATGGCAGGTTTCTCTTTTACCCCAGCAACAAGTGACGGCCGAAATCTGATTGGACAGAAACTCTAACATAAACATACACTCCTGGAAGCAGTGCAACTGCGAGAAATGCTATGAAATGAAAAGAATAGAGTATTGGGAATAATTTAATATGTATTCATGGACAAAAAATATATTAAAACGCAGCTTGGTGATTGTGATAGAGTTTAGGTGTGAGTTTTTTTTGCCAGGAGAGAAGAACTTGCTGACCCTATTGGCGAGCCATATTCAGTAGCCGCTCACCAAATGGCACCAGCATCACTAAACACAGCTGAAGAACTCAGTAGGAGCAAATGATTGTGTCTGATGGTGGAATTTTTCCTTTAAAACACACACACACACACACACACACACACACACACACACGGAGCGTGCTCATTAACACTTTCCAGTGTGAAGAACAGATTTGAATTCCGGCATCAGAAGAAGCAGGAGCATCAGGGCCGAGAGAAAAATGACACCGAAATCTCGAATGGCCTTTAAACGGCACGCGGTGAGCACAGGGAGGAACACGGAGAACCACACTGATGAAGAAGAACACGTTCCATCAACAAGGATCACTCGAAAGAAAGCATTCCATATCCTGCGTATAACACGACTGCACATATCACTATCTGTTACAGAGGAACACACAGAGTGCTTCCAGCGGGAACACGGAACGTCCTGTCCTGCCACTGTCAGAACCACGACACACACACACACACACACACACACACACACACACACACACACACAATGAGTGACCACACACACACACACCAGTGGTTTATTACATGCTCACATGCTGCAGCTGATGTGGATTCGTCAATAAATTACATTTTATTATTTTTATTATTATTGTTATTATTCATCACTAGTGTAATAATATAAACAATATTTTTTCTATTTTCTATTATTCATTATAATTGTATTCTTTTTTTATTAATCAATCTTCAGGTTGTTTGTCTAAAAGAGAGAAAACAGATGATGTGTTGCTTCAGTTTCTCCTGTCACATGGGATTTAGTCATTTTTCCAAGAAAATGTGGATTTGTAAATAATACAATGACGTACTAAAATAAAAACATCCTAACCCACCCTGACCACACACACACACACACACACACACACACAAACAAACACAAACACACTAGAAGATTTAGATTAAATAAATAATTAAAAAACATAAGGGGGGGTGACCTTCGAGGTGACCTTCATGTGCCCTCTGGAGTGGCTCTTTAGTGGATAAAAACGAGTCACTGCCTTCCAGGTGATTTGTTATATCTGCTCAGCCGTGATGCGACATATCCATGGTTTTATTTATTTTATTTATTGTTTTTGTTTTTCCTGCGGATCGAATTGTTTTTATTTTTTCTGTTTCATTGAATTACCTGACAACATTTTGAAAATATTCTGTCAAGCTTGCAGAAGAACTCCTCAGGAGGAGGAAACCTCTTGTTTTTCAAGAATACAGAAGCTAGAAATATAATAAATAAGTGTAAAATATTCGCAGGATGGATTTTTTCACAAATCTTATGGGGCTTAAAAAATGAAAAAAATAAAAAAAAAAAAATAAAAAAAAAAATAAATACTAACAATAAAATATGAAAATTAAAACATTAAAAAACACTGAAGCTGTTGGAGTTAACCCCTGATGCTGTTTCTCCTCGTTCAGTCGTCCCCTGATTTATCGCGGTTGGAATCTCGCGGTTCCACTTTTCTCGCGATTTTCAATTTGGCACATAATTATTTCAGTTCATCATAAGAAATGAGTCGCGGTACAAGAAACCATAGGTTTCTGCTTATTTATTGGTTGTAATATCCTCTGATGTCAACAAAGGGGGCGGAGTTGAAGACATACGTCACCAGATTTAGCCAATGAAAATAAAGAATGAGAAAAAGTGAGAATGAGAAAGAATAACGTGAGTATGAGAAAGAGTGAGAATGAGAGAGAGAGAATGGGAAAGTGAGAATGTGAAAAAGTGAGTATGAGGAAGAGAATGAAAAGGTAAGAATTATAAAGAAAATAAGAAAAGGAGAAATAGTGAGAATGAGAGAGAGAGAATGAGAAAAATTAAGTATGAGAAAGAGAGAATAAAGTGAGTATGAGAAAGAGAGAGAACGAGAGAGAATATGAAAGAGTGCTAACTGGAAAGAGTGAGAAGGGGAAAGAGTGAGAAGGGGAAAGAGTGAGAATGTGAGAGAGTGAGAATGTGAGAGAGTAAGAATGGGAGAGAG
Organism: Silurus glanis; assembly: GCA_014706435.1. Classification (NCBI taxonomy): domain Eukaryota; kingdom Metazoa; phylum Chordata; class Actinopteri; order Siluriformes; family Siluridae; genus Silurus; species Silurus glanis. Next base: position 404,802 of record JAAIIK010000222.1, read on the forward strand.
TGAGAAGGGGAAAGAGTGAGAAGGTGAGAGAGTGAGAAGGTGAGAGAGTGAGAAGGGGAGAGAGTGAGAAGGTAAAAGAGTGAGAAGG
>JAAIIK010000224.1:448-43158 GCA_014706435.1 Silurus glanis
GTGTGTGTGTGTGTGTGTGTGTGTGTGTGTGTGTGTGTGTGTGTGTGAGAGAGTCCAGTTTATTTGTCTCACATATTGAAATAACTTAAAAGATAACTTTGCTGTTGAAAGCATGAGAGGATGTGTGTTTTCATCAACAATGTTCATGGCTTTGTAGCATGTTGTGTAAATGTCCATGATGTAGGATATAGAAACTTCAGTGATCTTCTCAGCATCCTCACTATTCGCTGTAGCGTCTTGAGCTCTGAAATTCCCAAACTAAGCAATGATGCAGCTGCTCAGGATGTTTTTGATGGTCCTCTGTAAAACGTTGTGAGGATGTGTGGGAGTTGGGACTTACTCAGCTTTCTTAAAAAGTAGAGACACCGCTTTATGCTATGCTGGTTTTGAGGGACCAGGTGAGCTTCTCTGCCAGGTGAACACCAAGAATTTTTTTGTTCTTGAAGATCGCCACAAAGGGGCCATTGATGTTCATTGGGGAATGATCACTACCTATCCTCCTGAAGTCAACAACCATCTCCTTTGTTTTTCCAGATTCAAAAACAGCTTTGCACCAGTCCGTACTTCATATCTGTATGCTGACTCCTCAATCTTGTTGATGAGACCCATCACGGTTGTTTCATTCGAGAACTTGATGATGTGATTCGAGCTGTACATTGCTACACAGTCATAAGTCAGCAGTCTGAACAGCAGGGTATTGAGCACACAGTCCTGGGGAAGACTCCCAGTTCTCAGTGTGATGGTTATGGAGGTGCTGTTTCCAGATCCATACTGCCTGATGTTTTTCATTTAAAAATTCCGGCATCCAGTTGCGGAGGGAGTTGTTCAGGCCCAACAGGCTCAGCTTCCCAATCAGGTGCTGAGGAATAATGGTGTTGAATGCTGAACTGGAGTCAATGAACAGCACTTGCATGTATGTGTCCTTATTTTCCAGATGAGTGAGGGCCAGGTGGAGTGTGGTGGAGATGGTGTCTTCTGTGGAGCATTTAGGATGATACACTGCAGTGGGTGCATTGAGGGGGCAGCTGTGCCTTGAGATGCCTAATGACAAGACTCTTGAAGTACTGATTATTGATTGGAGGGGGGGAGGGGTGTTTTGCATGGGGACAATGGTGGTGGCCTTGAAGCACATTGGAGCAACAGCACTGCTCAGAGAGATGTTGAAGATGCAGTTTTTCACTGCAATGCATAATGTTTATTTTTATTTATTATTTGCAACTGTTGGCTCATTCTTGCCATTAGAAGTCTTTTGTATCTGTGAGGTTGAAAAAGGGTTAAAAACAAGTACTGTTTAAAAATCTTATTGGTGAAGAAGTGATGATCTTTAACAGCCCCAAGTCACATGTCCACATGAGTAGAGTGAGCTCTTGGGTCTTTCATGGTTTTTCTGTAGAGATGAGAAATCTGAAACTGCTTACAGATTTGAATCCTTCTGAATCACTCAGTGAACGGATCTGAGTCTAACGAGTCCTTTGAATCAGTAGGGATTCTGCCTGCTTTTGCGATGGATTTCCACTAGAGGGCACTCACCCAATCATTAGAATTAACCGAATCCCTGGACTCCCTCATATCCCGCTGTTTCACTCCGCACCACAAGTCTGAAGGATCCGCTGAATCCCCCGGTCCAGGTGGATCAGCCAGGATAACTATAGGACCCGCAAAACTGTTCTGTTTCTGACCATGCAGGAAGTTTCCTGTAAAACTCAGTCAGCTACTTGTCTCTACAGTTACTTTCTAACAACTTTGCAAAGCAATATATGTTTTAGCTGTTACTATGGTAAAAATGAAATTAAACACTGCAGGGAAAAAATATAAATGACTCAGAATCAAGAATTATTAATGCCAAATTTTTATTTTAACAACAAAACCATTCACATTACCTCACCAGATCTTCTGGATGGTATAAGCAGTGGTGGCTATTATAAAAAGCAAATGGCTATTAAAAGCTTATTATTTACATAATAAGCAACCTACAAAATATTCTCCAAAGACTCCATCACAAAAATATGCAGTTACTAAAATAGACTTGCAAGGAATCAACTGCATTAATGTTATTTAATATATGACGTAACAAAACATAACTTTCCATCATGTGACAAATATTTTGGTGCAATGTTAAATAAAGCTGATTATAGAGCACTGAAATCAATGTTGGAAAAGTGAAACAGCTGCATTTTGTGTCATAGTGATAGGGGTTCTGCCTAGTGATGAGTCTTTCAAGATCGATTCATTCATTACAAGTCTTTAAAGTGACTCTCTCAACTCTTCTAGTCTAAGTCTATCGTTCTTTTGTCAAGTGATTCCCACAGACGATATGCACTGTATTACACAGGAAAAAAAATTGGATATCTCATGAGTCCTCTGGTTCGAGTCATTCGTTATTGTTGTCACGTGACTCCCATATACGCTATGAAGGTGATTAAAGGAACAAAATGAACTAATTGTAGGAAATTAAATGGAAAAAACATTCAAAGAACCAAGTCACTAAAATAATGCGATCTTCCCATAACCTATTCTGTCGGCTTTTGCCATAGTCCTTGCAATAGAGGAGACTTTCCATAGAATTCACCGAATCCTTGGACTTCTGAATCTCACTCACACACACATTAAATCACTCAGTTTTGGTTGATTTGCTATGCACTTCAAGTCCAACAGATCCGCTAAATCCCACGGTTCTGGTGGATCAGCAAGGACTCGCATAGGATCCGTGATTTTGAGTCTCGTGTGTTTGCGACGATACAGTTACTTAACAAGAACCTAGAATGAGTAAATGGTGTAATTTACAATTTGTATTTAAATATGTTGATTTTAGTAAGATATCCAAGGACTCAAGTGATATGAGAAAATGAAGAGAAGGTTCCATGAATCATCATCTTCTTTCGGCTTCTCCCATTAGGGGTCACCACAGCAGATCATCCGTCTCCATACCCCCCTATCCTCTACATCTGCCTCTTTCAACCCAAATATCTGCATGTCTTCCCTCACCACATCCATAAACCTCCTCTTTGGTCTTCCTCTTTTCCTCCTTCCTGGGGGCTCCATCCTCAGCATTCTTATACCCCATGTCCCTCCTCTGAACATGTCCAAACCATTTTAATCTCGCCTCCCTCGCTTTGTCTCCAAAACGTCCTACATTCACTGTCGCTCTAATAAACTCATTTTTAATCCTCTCCATCCTCATCACTCGAAACGAAAACCTCAACATCTTCAGCTCTGCTACCTCCAGCTCCACCTCCTGTCTTTTACTCAACGCCACTCTCTCTAAACCATACATCGCAGGTCTCACTACAGTCCTATAAACGTTCCCTTTCACTCTTGCAGATACTCTTCTATCACAAATCACTCCTGCCACTCTTCTCCACCCACTCCACCCTGCCTGCACTCTTTTTGTCACTTCTCTAACACACTCTCCATTACTTTGCACTGTTGACCCCAGGTACTTGAACTCCTCCACCTTCTCCACCTCTTCTCCCTGCAACCGCACCACTCCACTGCCCTCACTCTCATTCACACACGTACTCTGTCTTACTACTACTGACTTTCATTCCCCTTCTCTCCAGCGCATACCTCCACCTCTCCAGGCTCTTCTCAACCTGCTCCCTACTCTCAACACATATAACAATATCATCCGCAAACATCATAGTCCATGGAGACTCCTGTCTGACCTCGTCCGTCAACCTGTCCATCACCACCGCAAACAGGAAAGGGCTCAGAGCTGATCCTTGATGCAGCCCAACCTCCACTTTGAACCAGTCTGTTGTTCCTACTGCACACTTCACTGCTGTCACACTGTCCTCATACATGTCCTGCACCATCCTCACATACTTCTCTGACACACCTGACTTCCTCATACAATACCACATCTCCTCTCTTGGCACCCTGTCGTACACTTTCTCTAAATCCACAAACACACAATGCAACTCCTTCTGACCTTCTCTATACTTCTCCATCAACATTCTTAAAGCAAATAATGCGTCTGTGGTGCTCTTCCTCAGCATGAAACCATACTGTTGCTCACAGATGGTCACCTCTTCTCTTAGCCTGGCTTCCACTACTCTTTCCCATAACTTCATGGTGTGAGAAGGTTCCATGAATCCTGAGTCATATTAAGGATCGGGTTATTTATCCTGGATGAATCCAGATTCACTCATTGCTCATTTTTGTGAAGTTTTTTTTTAGATTTCAAATCAAATCAAATTTTATTTTATTTATTTTATTTACAGCAACCAAAAGGAGCACAATGCACTTTCCAGTAAACCAACAATAGACAATAAAATATAAGAACATAAAATACATAAAATAGCAGTTGAATCAGGGGCTACGTGTTAAAAGCTTGTATGAATAAATGAGTTTTCAACTGCGATTTAAAAACACTCAGCACAGTGTCGCATCGTATGTGTGCTGGAAGTGCGTTCCACAGCTTTGGTCCCTGGACAGCAAATGACCGGCCTCCAAACTTTTTATATTTGTACTTGGGAGTGACCAGAGAGGTATGTCCAGAGGAGCGGAGAGTTCTGGCTGGTTGGTAGACCGTTATTAATTCGGCGAGATATGCCAGACCATTGATGGCCTTGAACACAAACAGCAGGACCTTATACTCCACCCTAAACCGCACCGGAAGCCAGTGAAGCGAGCGGAGGACAGGGGTGATGTGTGAGCGTTTGGACGTGCTAGAGAGAAGACGTGCTGCCGCGTTTTGTACCATTTGGAGCCGATTGAGAAGTGATTGATTAAGTCCAGTGTAGAGAGCATTACAGTAGTCAATCCTTGAGCTGATGAAGGCATGTATAGGTTTTTCAAGGTCAGCTTGGGACAAGAATGATTTGACCTTGCTGAGTAGTCTTAGCTGCTAAAAGCTCGCCTTCGCTACTGCACTGATCTGTTTATCAAAGTGCATACGTTTGTCAAAAATAACACCCAGGTTACGCACGGTAGGTGCAAACTGAGGTGTTAGAGGACCAAAAGTAAGAGAACTGCTGGGTGAGTCCGGGCTAAACAGGATGTACTCAGTCTTTTCTTTATTCAGATGAAGGAAGTTCTGGGAAAGCCACTGTTTTATATCCTGAAGGCAATTATGGAGAGGGTCCAATGCAGAACGATTACTCATAATCACAGGAAGATAGATCTGGAGGTCGTCAGCATAGAAATGAAATTGAACTTTGTGATTGGAGATGAGTTGAACAAGTGGCAGCATATAGAGTGAAAACAGAATAGGACCAAGAATAGAGGCACACCAAATGACAGAGGAGCAACCGAGGAAGAATAATCATTGTGCATTACTGAAAAAGTTCTGTTAGTGAGGTATGATGAGAACCAATTTAGCACCGCATCCTGCAGACGAGAGATGAGGATGGCATGATCCACTGTGTCAAATGCAGCGGCTAGGTCCAGTAACACCAAAACCACAGAGCTTTTACCATTCAGGGCTTCAAGAATGTCATTATGGACCATCAATAACGCTGATTCGGTGCTGTGTCTCGACCTGAAACCAGACTGAAATGTATCACCAATGCCGTGCAGTTGAAGGTGAGACTGAAGCTGGGCGAAAACAAGCTTCTCGATCAACTTAGACAGAAATGACAGGTTAGATATAGGGTGGAAGTTGGATAGTATGGAGGGATCAAGGTTGGGTTTCTTGAGCAGCGGTCTAACAATAGCGTGTTTGAGAGCAGTGGGAACAGTACACATCCTAAAACAGCTGTTTATGAAGGAGACAAGCTTCAACTCGTGGACAGCTTTTTTGAGGTCCACCAGAGTAACTGCATCAAAGTTCTCTAGCACACATTGCGCCGCATGAGTAGACATGGCAACAGCGGGGACTTGTGTAATGGTTTGCCTAACAGACAAAACCTTGTCCAAAAAATGTTGTTTGAACGCATTGCATGTGTCTACAGAAACGTCATTCAAGGCGAAAGACACCGGATTTATGACAGAATTGATAGTGCTGAATAAAATTCCAGGGCGGTGGCTATTGCTATTAATAAGAGCAGAAAGGTACTGTCCTTTAGCTTCCTTCAGTGCACTCTGATAGGTGGCAAGACTGTCTCTAAACATCTCCAGTGACACCTGCAGCCTATCCTTTTTCCATTTTCGCTCAGCCTGTCTACACCGGCGCCTGAGGGCCCAAGTTGTATTATTGAGCCAGGGGTCCAAAGGACCATTGGTCGACTTTACCTTATAGAGCGCAACAGAGTCCATAATCTGGGAGCAGATGGTATGGAAAGAGGCGAGGAAATGGTCCGGACAAAGAGGCGATGCCAATCCAGCAGTAGAGGAGAGATCAGAAACAGGGAAAGCAGCAATAAAATCATCGACTGTAGATGAGGTAATAATGCGACGCCGATGAGGGGCAGTAGACATTGGTGCAGGTGAAAGAGCACAAATGTCAAACCGTATGAGAGAATGGTCAGAGATGGGGAAATCCATGACCTCACAAGTTGACACAATCACCCCACGAGAGATAATAAGGTTAAGAGTGTGACCTAACCTATGGGTGGGACAGGAAATGGACTGAGCCAGATCTATTGAGTCTAAAAGTGCCTTAAAATCATTAGCAGGTTTATCAGAGGGGCAGCAAACATGAATGTTAAAGTCACCGCAGATTAGAACATTGTCAAACTTTGCTAGAAACTCTGACAGAAACTCTGAGAACTCAATTTAAAAATCCTTGTTTAATTTGGCCGGGCGGTAGATTACTGCACATAAAATCAGACAGGGTAGCGTAAGCACAAATACTTGTAACTCAAAGCTGGAATACCCTCTAGTGGACAGCTGGCGGCACTTCAGGGACTGTCTATGTATGGTGGCTATCCCCCCGCCCCTACCCGTTTGCCGCGGCGTGTTTAGGTAAAGGTAAGCAGGGGGGAGGATTTCCGAAAAGGCACTGACATCACCTGGGGGAAGCCAGGTTTCGGTGAGGATAAACAGATCCAGATTGTGAGAGGAGATGACATCATTGAGGACAAATGTTTTGTTACTGAGCGATCTAGTCTTACAAAGTGCCATGCAGAATGTGGACAAGTTGGCAGTCGACAATGTCACACGAGGAATTGGACGGAGGTTGGATGGGGTGGATGTTTCAACGGGGCGGGGACACGGAAATGGAACGCCAGTGTTGGAGCCAACCGGCCGAAGCCATCAGTAGCATTCCCGCGATCTTCTAGCATTGCCAAATCCTGGTTGATCTTTACACCTCGGAGACGGAGAATCCAGGTGAGTCCTCAGCCTGGCATGTAACCCGCCTCTCCGACCGCATCTGCTGCGGTGCGTCCTGCCTGGTAGCCGACAGACAGGGCGTCTCAGGAAAGGAAGAATTAATGACAACAGTGGCGGCGGTGGTTTAAAGGACTGGGTATTTAAGAGGCGATTAGTTGTAAAACGCAGTTCCAGCAGCGTGGTGGGATCATACACAGTAAACGACGAGACGGTAGCAAAAACAAACATGAAAAAACAGAGGAGCAAGTGGCAGGCCAAACACAGCGGCACCATCTTGGAACAGATTTGTTTAATTATATTAATAGTAAGTTTCATTCTGACCTCAAGAGTATAGCATAGTTTTATTGTGTTAATGTTTGCACTTTTCTACACTCATTGTCAGGGCTTCTCAAACAGATTAGGGCAGTTTGTGTCATTATGACTGCTGAGGCAACCTCTGTCATCTTTAGTCTCTTTTCAAGTTCCTGTGTATTTCAACAGATCTTGCATTTCTTCCTTTGAATGTTACCATCATCTGATTGCTAAACTGGTCACCAGTGCAGTATTCTGCATTTTTCTGCTTACAAAGTCTGTTTGTTTTAATGATTATCTGACTGTGTCTGGCATCTCTCTGTGATTCCTCTCATTAGGACTGTACAAACTATATTTTTTATTTTCCTGTGCACAATGATTGCCCTGATTCCTGTACACAATATCCATTTTGTGTTGTAATATAATCTGGTCTGTGTAATCTGATCAAGTGCATGTGAACAGAGGATTTTGAAATCTAATTATCTTTGCATTGTGGACTATGACCGTTTTATCTTAGAAAAAAAGCATGAGAGAAGGGGAGCATTAGTTATTTTGTTAAATGTTTTATTAAAATTTAAAAAAAAAAAAAAAAATACACAATCAAATAGGATTATTTAAGAAATTTATTTTGTAAAATTATTTAAATGACAAAAGATACATGAATCTAATTGTAAATCAAGATTACATCTATCAATAAATTTTTGAGAGCCAGTTGGCATGTGGTGTTTTTGGTCATAAAATGGCAACATTATTAGGCTTATTTTCTGAAACTGATCAATTAATAAATTTTTCTTGATTTGCCTCTTTTTTGTCATAATAATAATAACTAAAATAAATAAAATTTAAACACTGTACCTACACCTTAGTTTTGTAATTAATATCTAAATTCTACCAGAAGGTGGAGCTGTACCTTTAAACACCTTCAATGTGACGTGGGCTTTAGAATAGATTAGAATAAAATCTTGTAAATTCTATTACTTATAACTGCTGGAAGGAACTGGTGAACATGGACCAGGCTTCAGAGTGTCAAACTTCAAATGATCATTACCAAAAATATGTCTTGGTAGCGGCACAGTGCACACACCATAAAAAACATTTACAATTTAAGCTTCTAAATGAAATGCTTCAATCTGAATATACAGTAAACACACCTGAATCAAATCATTATGCTTTGCAAAACAAACATACAAGACTACTTATGTACAAATGCAGTGCAAGTTACAATTTTTGAAATATATAAAATATCCTATGACTTATGTGCCACATTCTAACAAGCACAAATAGCTGTATTAAGGGGAAAACATTATGTTTATGTTGTAACTTTCATTTGTCATTTCCATGGGCAGGATTTAATACTGATGAGTCATCTAAACGCTACTAGGATGCTTCAAGCAGTTTCTTAATAAGACAAGGCGTATTTTGAATGCATTTATGCAGCAACTGTGAGTTGGTAAATTCCGGTTTTGTTATATCAGTACTAAAAAGGGTCGTCTTAACTCCCACTTCTCACAATTCAAACTAAAAGCAATAAAAGGGGAGTGGATTTGTAAGAAAAACAAGAAGGAACTGAAAGCTGTGAGAGCATTGTAGATCTTCAGTGTTAAAATCTGTGGCTCTAAATGCATGTAACTGTGTCCATCTGTAAAACTGTTTGTGAAAACATGAAAATATAGGTGTATTAGCATATTAAAATGCATTCATTAATAAACATCAGATGATCATCAGTTAAACATAAGTTTTCTTATATTTCTGTCCATTATATATATTTCTTACATTTTGTAATTTTAAAAAGAAAACATAGGTGCTCTGAACATTGTGTTCAAAGTTGCATTTGCATATTCATTTACAAAAGCCTGTTTCTGTTTATGCTGCTTGAAGTATAACCACATGTAACCATGGAATCTTACCATTTCTTATCTGTTCACACTTAAATTAGATTACGAACTGCAAGCTGGTAAATTTAAACCAAAGGTTTTAGAAAAATTGAGCCATAACCAGTGTCTCATTCAAGCAAAACAAATTTAAGATGGATTAAGTATGGAAATCACTGCCTCTTTTGGCATTCTCCTCCTGTATGTTAAAGCATATTAACTCATGCAACTTTGTAACTTCAGTATTGTGCATGCAGTCAAAATGTAAATGCTTTTTACATGTATATCCCCTCCACTGCGTGTGAAGCGTGTGTGTAAAGCCTTGTGGTCACCAGTGCAGCGTTCACTTGACATGCACACAGAACTTGTAGCAGTACAGGAATTGAGATTGTTGGCCAATCCAATATCCTCAGTTCAGTTTCGAGAACGTAACTTCCCATTCACCAGCATTATTAATGAAAACAAGAAGACTGGTTTCATATCAAGATGACTTCAGCCCACAGAAAATGTAACATTTCCTTAGGTATATGTTTGACAATACTACTCCTCATCTGCATGCTTATTATGTTTAAGATGAATTGAGTTACTGGCATTCAAGGAGGAAGAAGAGCACAGAAAACATGCCCCACTTCTCTTGGGTCAGTGCACTACTAAACTACTTTCTGACAATGCACCACATGAAAATATGTTTTTAGCTTTACTGCCACCCACAGCAAACATTTATAGACCACTAGATCTCAAACTCTGAGCAAGTCAGGAAGTGTTTCTGTGTCTGTGTCTGTGTCTTGTTTTGAGTCAACAGTCTAAACCCAGCTGCAGGAAGACCGCAATGTGGGACTGCCATAGATATCGTTTTTTATCTTTGGTGCACTAATGTTTTTGATACGTCGGGGTATGTACATAGAATAAAATTTTATTTTTAATTATTTTGAGAATTTTTGTTTGATAATTCATGGAACAATAATTCAGGAACAAATAATTTTGTTTTAAATATGCACAGGATGTGCACTTGGATGACTGAATAAAGTATTATGTAGTGTTTTGTTTATGCAAGACCACATTAGCAGTGACTGAATCCTGACCAAGACAATAGCCAATGTCTTGTCAATGTCTTATACTAGGTAAAACATAAAAGAAAAACTACAAGATAAGATAAGACTACAAAAGTGTTTGTCAAAACAGATACTAGATGCAATGATTATTATATAATTTGTCTGTTTATAACCTGACATTAACTCTGTATTGAATTCAATAAACCCTTCTTATATTGTACAATTAATTAAATAAAGTATGAAAAAGAAGTGCTGCTATGTCATTATTTTGTATTAATACATAAGAATTGCATTTTTTTTAAAAACAGGACGTTTTTTTTTTAAAGAGATTCACCAGTACAAGTTTTGCAAATGTCTGCACCTTTCCATTAACTGTACTCTGTATGAATGTGTATGTGACAAATAAAATTTGATTTGATTTGATAACTTGAAGGAAAATCCAGGAATTAACTAGGATTTGTTTGTTTCATACAACTTTCTAAAACCAAATACATTCCAGTACTTGTATAATAGTATATTACTTGTACTTTAAAGTACTTGTATAATAATATATTTATTATTTGTTACCAATATGAGTGCGAACAGTGATATAAACAAAAACATATTAAATGTCAAATTAAATATCTCATGACTGGCCTTAATCATATTACATATATTACAACAAAGTGATAAATATAAACATTAATTTAAATATGGCATGCAAAGATATACAAAAATGTTTGAAGCTTGAAGTTACATTGCAAAATTCAAATATTAAACATTGCAATACAGTTAATATACAATAAATGCACCATTTACAGTAAAATGTGAAATATGAAAGTCTGAAATAAAGAAGGAGTGGCTTCACAACAACTCCGTGACTGTTCTTAAATGGCCCAGCCAGAGCCCTGATTTAAACCCAATTCAGCATCTCTGGAGAGACCTAAAAATGGCTGTCCACCAACGTTTAGCATTGAACCTGGCAGAACTGGAGAGGATCTGCAAGGAGGAATGGCAGAGGATCGTCTCTAGGTTACGACCGTTACCCTAGTTCCCGTTCATGAACTCGAGCTGCGTCGAAACGCTATGGGAACGCCCCTGCGTGACCGCGCTCTGAACCACGTGTGTAATCTGACCAATAGGCGTTTGGAACGTGACGTCATCAGCGGGCGACGTCGCGTATACAGGAAGCTACAAATGGCTGCGAGATGGACAAGACACTAGCTCCTGCGAGAGAAGGTAAGCGCCACAGGGATGCAGGGAGTGTGGCACGGAGACGCAGCGTCTCGTTCCCTCGGGGAACTAGGGTTACGGTCGTAATCCCTTCAGGAACTCGAGCTGCGTCGAAACGCTATAGGAACGAGCGTCCAATCACGCCACACCAACCAGACCCTGCCTAGAGAGTGAGGGCCTCGGCACCAGCACGTAGGACAGAGGAGCCCGGGGTGGCTCCGAGGTCAAGGTCATAGAACCTGACAAAGGTCAGCGGGGTGGACCAACCCGCAGCGTCACAGATGTCCTGGAGTGACACTCCAGCGGACCAGGCCGTAGAGGCTGCCACACTCCGGGTGGAGTGAGCTCGGACCCCGGAGCGGTGCGGGGAGGCCAGAGGACTCGTGAGCCGACACAATCGCATCCACTACCCATCTGCTCAAAGTCTGCTTATTGGCCGGGAAACCTTTCCTGTTAGGGCCATAGCAGACAAGCAGTTGCTCCGACTTCCTCCACGGACTCGTCCTGCGGAGGTAAGCTTCCAGTGCTCGGACTGGACACAGCCGGTGCTGTCGCTCCTGTTCGGGGGCTGTAAACAGAGGAGGGCAGAATGCCTGCAACACGACAGGACGTGAGGGAGCCGAAGGCACCTTAGGTACGTACCCAAGTTTCAGATAGAGAAATGCTCTGGCCATGCCAGGGGCAAACTCCAGGCAAGACGGGGCCACGGACAGAGCCTGCAGATCCCCAATCCTCTTCAGGGAGGAAATCGCCAAGAGGAAGGTGGTCTTAATAGACAGAAACCTAAGGGCCACATCGGCTAATGGCTTGAAGGGGGGCTCAGATAGAGCCGCCAGCACAACTGCCAGATCCCAGACAGGCATTCTGGGTCGTGTCCCGGGCCTCAGCCTCCGGGTGCCGCGGAGGAAAAGTGTCAGCAGCGGGTGCCTACCCAGCGACTGCCCCGCAGGCGGGGAGCCATATGCCGCGATGGCGGACACGTAAACCTTCAGGGTCGAATGGGTTAACCCTGCGGCAAACTGTTCCTGTAGGAACTCCAGAACCGAACCGATCGGGCAGTTAACAGGGTCCAAGTCATGGCGCTCGCACCAAGACGCGAACAATCGCCATCGTGCGGCGTACGACCTCCTCGTGGAGGGAGCTCTGGAGTAGAGAATGGTGTCAACTACCTCGGTAGAGAGACCAGCCGCTACGAACTGTGCCCCCTCAGGGGCCACAGCCACAGCCTCCACAACTCTGGGTGGGGGTGAACTAGGGTTACGCCCGCCTGTGAGAGGAGATCCCTCCTGGGAGGAATTTCCCACAGAGGGCCCTCGAGCAGGGACACCAGATCCGCAAACCATGGCTTGCCCGGCCAGTGAGGAGCTACCAGGAGGAGACGGAATCCATCCCAGCGAACTCTCTCCAGAACTCCAGGGAGCAGTGCGATCGGGGGAAAGGCGTACAGGCGCAGCCTCGGCCACGACTGTACCATGGCATCCAGCCCTAACGGGGCTGGGTGAGAGAGAGAGAACCAGAGGGGACAGTGCGAGGTCTCCTGGGTCGCAAGGGTCTCTTCTCAAAGAGCGCTCTCCGGGAGCGAAGCGTGCGCATAGCCAGGTGGCTACAATGCGAGCAATCGAGAGCCGATTGTGCATGCTCCACTCCCAGGCAAACAACACACCGATCATGCGAATCCTTACCGGTAATGAAACGCGGACACGGATGAACGCACTTACGGTAATTCTGTCTGCCAGCCATCACTCGATCAGAAAAACACAGCGAAACAGCGCTTACCTGAACGAGCAGAAGCTAGCGTCTTTTACATCTCGCAGCCATTTGTAGCTTCCTTGGTCAGATTACACACGTGGTTCAGAGCGCGGTCACACAGGAGCGTTCCCATAGCGTTTCGACGCAGCTCGAGTTCCTGAAGGGGAACCCCAAATCCAGGTGTGAAAAACTTGTTGCATCTTTCCCAAAAAGACTCATGGCTGTATTAGATCAAAAGGGTGCTTCTACTAAATACTGAACAAAGGGTCTGAATACTTAGGACCATGTGATATTTCAGTTTTTCTTTTTTAATAAATCTGCAACAATGTCAACAATTCTGTGTTTTTCTGTCAATATGGGGTGCTATGTCTACATTAATGAGGAAAAAAATTAACTTAAATGATTTTAGCAAATGGCTGCAATATAACAGAGAGTGAAAAATTTAAGGGGGTCTGAATACTTTTCGTACCCACTGTATATCAGTACAAAATAATAATCATCTATTCCAGTATTTCTTATAATTAGTTAAATACAAGTCAAGTCAAGTCAAGTTTATTTGTATAGCGCTTTTCACAACAGACATTGTCTCAAAGCAGCTTTACAGAAATCAACAGTCAAGGTGAATGGTGTGCGTTTGTCCCTGATGAGCAAGCCGTGGCGACAGTGGCAAGGAAAAACTCCCCTAGATGTTATGAGGAAGAAACCTTGAGAGGAACCAGACTCAAAAGGGGAACCCATCCTCATTTGGGTGACATCAAGAGTTTGATCATAAATCTTTCAACAATACAGAACACTGGAGAGTGAGAACTAACATGAGTACTGGAGTATAAGATTATAAGTAAATGTTCTTTCTACAGTCTTTGGTATAAAAGTAGGAGCTACTGAGCTCAACATTTGTGATCATCATAGATCCAGCATCAGCTTCTCCATGCCAGAGCCTTTAAACACTCCAGGAGGTCCAATGCCACACATGTAGTGGGATCCAATTGGCACTCGTACGTCTGTAGATGGTTCGGGATGTTTGCGAGTTCGGCATCTACTTCTCCATGATCACCCATAGGTCCATAATCTTCACGAGGTGGGACGTGACTGGAGCTGGCCAAACCTCAGAAAGCCTCGGGATGGGGAGAGAAAGAGAAGCAGTGGAGAGGAATTAGCGTAGCTGCTGTTCATGATATTAACAGCACAAGTTGATAATGTGCATGTGATCAGATGTTCTGGAGCACAAGGTTATGATGTGAGACGTGTTATGTGTAGGCTTTGCTAAAAAGATACGTTTTTAATCTGCACTTAAACTGGGAGAGCGTGTCTGAGCCCCGAACACTGTCAGGAAGACTATTCCAGAGTTGGGGAGCTAAATGTGAAAATGATCTACCGCCTTTTGTGGACTTTGCTATTCTAGGAACTACTAGAAGCCCAGAGTTTTGAGATCTCAGGGAGCGTGACGGATTGTAGCGTGTTAGAAGACTGGAGAGATACATGGGAGCCAAACCATTTAGTGCTTTATAAGTGAGAAGCAGTAGTTTGAAGTCTATTCGAAACTTAACAGGAAGCCAATGTAGGGACAATAAGATTGGGGTTATATGATCATATTTTCTTGACCTAGTAATAACTCTTGCTGCCGCATTCTGAACTAACTGAAGCTTGTTTATTAATGATGCAGGACATCCACCTAGTAATGCAAAAAGTAACAACCTCAGTTGAACATCACATAACATGTTACACAGGGTCACTGTTTATTTTACAAAAACAAAAAGACAAAATGGGGAAACCATGTGTGAAATTTTAGTACACCTAATGGCTGACTAGATTATAGAACTACTTTTAGCAGCAGTAATTGTGTTCTGTATGACATTATCAGTCTCTTATATCATATTGGAGACATTTTTCCTTGAGATTTGTAGACATTTGTTTATGCACATCTTAAGGTTCCACTATAATATTTTAACTGGATTGAAGTCTGTATTTTGATACGCCATTAAAATGTCTTGATTCTGTTCTCTTTCAGCCATTCTGTTGTAGATTTGTTGGTGTGATTGGGATCATTGTTCTGTTGCATGACCCAATTGTTTTAGCTGTCAGAAAGATTTGACTTGAATACTTTGTTATACAGAGAAGTTCATGGTCAACTCAATGACTGCAAGGTGCCCATGTCCTGTGGCTGCAAAATAAGACCAAATCATCACCCCTCCTCCACTGTGCTTGATAGATGGTATAAGATGTCTGTGCTGGTAGGTTTTGTTCGGTTTATGCCAAATATGGCGCTGTGCATTATGGCCAAACGTGCCAAAGTCTCGTTTGTTGTTTAGATGTAACTTTGCAAACCTAAAAATCCTGCCATGTTCTTTTTTGGGAGCAACCCTTCCAAACATGTCATACTTGTTTATTCTTGAACTTGTCATGAAGTTTCACATTTAACATGCTAACTAAGGCCTAGAGTTTTAGGTGATAATTGTTACAACTTTTCTGAGCATTGTATGGTCTGAGCAGGGATGGAAGGTTGCTGGTAAAAAACTGCTAAACTGCTAAAACTTCAGCTTTTATAGAGATGGTCACCCTCGATAATTATCAGTTAATTAAGGGCATTTGATTATCAGCACCTGGCTGCCTCTTACCCCTAACTCCTATTGAAACATTAATTGGCATACCTAATTTTTCTCTAATAGTTTCTCCTTTTTGTAAAAATAACTAATAAAACATGCAGTATGTGCTGTTTTTCATCTGAGGTTATATTTACATAATTAGAAACCTGATACGGACCAAACAATTTTTATTTTGTCCTGATAATTAGAACCATAATATTCAAAGAGGGTGTATGTTATTTTTCAGGTGACTGTAACTCTCTAAGCTTTTTATAGTCTATGTGCAGAAAAAAAATAAGAATGGCTACAGGAAACCTCAGGTTTAATTGTAAAAAATAAATAAATAATAGTTTGTGAATGACATGCTGTCAGCCGGGAGCGGCAAAACGAGGCAGTGTGACAGCTACCGAGGGGGGTGTGGCAGGTGGATCCCTGACACATGCACACTGTATCATCTATTTGGGAATAATTTGTCTAATGAAATAAATTTATAAATGATTAGTTGAAATGAACTTGCAAGGTATACAGGTCTAACAAGACAGTGGGTAATAAGAAACAATGAAAATAAAAATGATCCTTTAGAAATTAACATACAGTAAATGGCATAAATTATTAAACATATTTGTCATGTTGACCTAGTATGTTCTTCAAATTCCCTGAAATTGTAAATCTATGGGCTTATTTTGTAAGTATATCTTGAGTAATGTACAATAACAGAATGAACTGTAAGTGGTTTGTAGTTAGCATTGTAATTATAGTCTGATATTAATTGTTTTCCCCTGCTGCAGGTATGTGTGCTGTTTTAGCTGATACAAACACAGTGATGGTGCTTAAACGTGGCGCTCCCTGAATCTAACACTTACATATCCAAGAATTCACTGTCATTTGTTAATTGGGACTTTAATGACAAATGTTTTGCTGAATATTCTCCAAGCAGTAATTACACACGTCAGGTATCTCAATTCAGTGGAAGAGTTAAAGGTTTCCATGACATTGTTGGAGTAACTTTACAAGATTTTCAACTCCAAGATTCTGGAACATTTACAACTGTTGCACTTGGACCTGATGAACAGTATCCAACACAAAAAATACAAGTTCATATTCAAAGTAAGTTTCCATTTGCTGATGAGTCAAATGAGTAACTTCATCTAAATCATGATGATTATAGTATATAATACATTAAAGAACAGCAACAGGAAGGTTTGGATAGAAGGGCTTTGCTTCCATCACCTGTTTGTCTATGTCTATGTAAGCATAGACATAGACAAACAGGCTGATTGATTGATTGATTGATTGATTGATTGATTGATTGGTTCATTGAGGGGATCTTAAACATTTTGCAGCTAGAAACTTTTTTTGTGCCTCCGCCAAAGTTTTCTTTCTGCCACTGGATACCACAGACGCTGTATTGTTTTTTCTCATTTGTTATTGATTTTATAGGCTTCAAGCACCATTACTCAACATTTACGTATTAAATTTTATCCTTGTTTTTATTGCTTTATATTCAGTAAACTATTTGCTATTATAAACCATCCTCAGCGGTTCCTTCTAGTCAAAATACAGTGAATATATTCTTCTGATTAATTAAGGAGACTGTGTTAATTAGAGGCACACACATTTATTACAGTATAAAAACTATACAATATATGTTCTGCCTTATTCTCTGATAAAAATGGGAAAAAAAGATTACCTTTGGCATTTCTATAAGCATTACCCATGATCCTCTGCCTCCTTTGATACAGAGACGGAGCCAGTTGGAGGCAGTCGAAAAAAAAGAGGAAATTTTGTGTCCATGAACACGAATCAATCTATATAATTTCATATATCATGAAATGCCATGAGACTGTGTTGCAATATCATAACTATTCAGATTATTAGGCTGATTATTTTTAGACTTAAAAATGTACTTGTTTACTGAAGGTCAGATACATGTTAACTATATTAAATTCATCAGACCAGTCAGACAGGATAACTTTAAGAACTATTATAATAAATAAAAAAATAATATACATCAATGGCCATAACATTAAAACCACCTACCTAGTATTTAATATTGTAAGGGCTCTGCTTCAGTCTCCATAACAGCTCTAATTACTTAAGGCAAGGACTCCATAATATCTCAAAATCTGTGCTGTGTTGTCTTGCACCACAAGATTCAGTATTATATCTTTTATACTTTGTAAGTAGCAAAGTGGGGCCTCGATTGATCATTATTGTTTTACAGCAAATACCAAATATGCTCAAATCAACAGCACCATTTCTAGGCATAGGCAAACTAGGCAGCCATTCAGTCATTTTTGCTAAATTGTGTTTTCATGAACATAAACATTTAACATGCTTGCAGAGGCCTATAGGTAATATTATATAGCTCTTTTTTTTAATAATCGCTGAGCAATGGTATAACATTGGACTGTTTTTGCTGGAAGTTTGGAAACTGCCTTAAAAGCTACTTATTTGACCCATGATACTTTGAATCACTCAGAAAAGCTTTTGCAGTTTTTTGCTGCAATGCATAATGTTTATTTATTTATTTAATGGTTATTTATTGTTTGCACTTGTTGGCTCATTCATGCCATTAGAAGTCTTTTGTATCTGTGAGGTTGAAAAAGGTGGGAAAAACAAGTACTGTTCAAAAATCTGATTGATCAAGAAGTATCCAATAATGTTTTTTAACAGCCCCAGGACACATGTCCACATTAGTCCAGTGAGGTCCAGTGTAGGCATTAAAATCACAGGCAACTCTAATACAGTACCATTTTTGTACTAACAACCCATTTACACAGAATTATTTACCGTATTTTCCAGATTATAAGCCGCTACTTTTTTCCCACGCTTTGAACCCTGTGGCTTAAACAATGAAGCGGCTAATTTATGGATTTTTCCTGGGTTTTTCCCGGTTTCACAAGCTTCAAGCCAAAAAACTGAGCCCCATAACATTAGACCAATGAAATTGCCAAACAGGTTAAGGTGAACCAATGAAATTCTTTATATCAAATCGGGTGCGCGCCCACTGAATCAGCCCGCACCACATCATAAATATGGATGAGGTTCCTCTGACGTTTGACCTGCCTCTCACTCGGACTGTTTACAGGAAATGCGAATCATTCGTCATGCTGAAAACAACCGGGCATGAAAAAACGCACTTCACCTGTGTTCTGAGCTGCATGGAATCGGGAGAAAAGCTTCACCGGTGGTGATTTTTAAACGCACGACGATGCCAAAAGATAAACTCCCGAGAGAAATTGTTGTGAAAGGAAGGAGGAAGACAGTGAACAATGACTTTTTTGGTAGGCTACTGTTTAGATACAAGTTGTGTAACAGACACTGTCTTTCCTTAAAACCTGTGTAAAGTTCATTAGTTTCAGTGTAGACACCTGCGGCTTATAGACAGGTGCGTCTTATTTATGTTCAAAATAAAAATCTTTGTCAAATTCAGTGGGTGCAGCTTATATTTGGGTGCGCTTAATAGTCCGGAAATTACGGTAGCATTTATATAAGAAGTGCTACAGTGTCAGTGTTTTTTTAACAGAAAAATGTGTCAACCATGACAAAGTGTTTACACAGAGCAGTTTGCCTTTTTTATTTATTTTTTTTTTTTTTGGTAATGTAACAAGCTGCATGTATCAGGTGAAAGAAAATGAGTGATTGGTGATAAACATCTGTTTATAGCAACAGTATAACATACAGTAATTGGTAACAGGAAGTAGCTTGTTTTGAGGTGGCTGTTCTTTAATTTTTCCTGCCATATTACAAAAATTATTATATTCATGTAATTGCACAAATCACAATGTTTTATTCTTTTTTTTTTTTTTTTATATTGTCTTTCCTTCAATCACAGTCCATCATATCAGCCAGCATGCTGTAACAGTAACTGAGGAGTGAGCTCTTGGGTCTTTCGTGGTTTTTCAGTAGAGATGAGAAATCTGAAACTGCTTAAAGATTTGAATCCTTCTGAATCACTCAGTGAACGGATCTGAGTCTAACGAGTCATTTGAATCAGTAGGGATTCTGCCTCTTTGCAAAGCCATATATTTCAGCTGTTACTATAGTAAAAATGAAATTAAACACAGTGTTATGGCAACTCTGCAGGGAGAATATATAAATGACTCTGAATCAAGAATTATTAATGCCAAATTTGTATTTTAACAACAGAAACATTCACATCACTTCACCAGATCTTCTGGATGGTATGAGGAGTGTTGGCTAATATAAAAAGCTTATTATTTACAATATCCCAGAGAGCTCAAAAATTATCCCTGAGATTTACAAAATTCCCTGAGATCTCAAAACTCTGTACTTCTAGTAGTTCCTAGAATAGCAAAGTCCACTAAAGGCGGTAGAGCATTTTCACATTTAGCTCCTAAACTTTGGAATAGTCTTCCTGACAGTGTTCGGGGTTCAGACACACTCTACCGGTTTAAGTGCAGATTAAAAACGTATCTTTTAGCAAAGCCTACACAGATCACACATTACATCATAACCTCGTGCTCCAGAACATCTGATTAAATGCACATTATCAATTTGTGCTGTTAATATCATGAACAGCAGCTACGCTATTTCCTTTCCACTGCTTCTCTTTCTCTACCCATCCTGAGGCATCCTGAGGTTGCTCCAGCCCCAGTCACATCCCACCTTATGAAGATTGTAGACCTTTAAAGAAGTAGATGCTGACCCCCAAAACACCCCGAACCATCTAGAGACGTACCAGTGCCAATTCGATCCCACTTTATGTGGAGTTGGACACTGGACCTCCTTTAGTGTTTAAAGGCTCTGGCATGGAGAAGCTGGTGTTGGATCTATGATGATCTCAAATGCTGAGATTTCATGAGTTGCTCAGTAGCTCCTGGTTCCATAATCTCAAATGACTGTAAAAGACTGTAGAAAGAACATTACTCATAATCTTACACTCCAGTACTCATGTTAGTTCTCACTCTCCAGTGTTCTGTATTGTTTTAAGATTTATAATCACACTCTTGATGTCACCCAAATGAGGATGGGTTCCCCTTTTGAGTCTGGTTCCTCTCAAGGTTTCTTCCTCATAACATCTATGGGAGTTTTTCCTTGCCACAGTCTTGCTAATCAGGGATAAATGCACACCATTCCCTTAAACTGTTAAATTCTGAAAAGCGCTATAGAAATAAACTTGACTTGACTTGAATTGAATTGAACTGACAATATGCAGTCACAGGAACTTTAGCTCATCCAAACATGCACACCACAACTTCACCACTGTTATATATCCTGATACTTTATTTAATGCGGGTACCATGTAACAAGCAACGTAGAAAATATTCTCCAAAGACTCCATCACAAGAACATGCAGTTACTGAAATAGTTTAAGTTTGCACTTTTCTACACTTATGACTGTTGAGGCAACCTCTGTCATCTTCTTTAGTCTTTTTTCAAGTTCCTGTGTATTTTACCAGAGCTTGCATTTCTTCCTTTGAATGTTAGCATCAGCTGATTGCTAAACTGGTCACGCTGAAGTACAGCTCGCTCGGGTTTTAATGACGCGAGTGAGGGAGAGCGATACACACAAGCACACACACACGTGCACACGGCAGTCCTGAGGATAAGAGAGTCCGAAGTGCACTTGGGGAGAAGCGTAGCTGATCCGAGATGCACGGGGAGGAGAAGCGCAGCCGGTACAGGATTGTGGAGTCCGGACGGAACGGAACACATAGAGTCCTGTGTGAAACCCTGAACACATACCTTCACAACCAATACATACAATAACGAATGGGGAGTGAGTGTGAGTGAGGGGTTTATGTAGGAGCGGGGTGGAGTGATGATGAGTCCCAGGTGTGCATAGTTAAGCCTGGAGCTCCAGAGAGAGCTGAGGCATGAGAAACAACGAGCCCCAGGTGTGCGTGGTTAAGCCTGGAGCTCCAGGGAGAGCGTAGGCATGAGAGTGGATCCCTGACACCAGTGCATTAAAAATGCAGTATTCTGCATTTTTCTGCTTACAAAATCTGTTCGTTTTAAAGATTATCTGACTGTATCTGGCTTTCCTCTGTGATTCCTCTCATTAGGACTGTACAAACGATATTTTTCATTCCCTATGCACAATGATTGCCCTGATTCCTGCACACAATATCCATTTTGTGCTTTATTATAATCTGGAAATCTGTGTAATCTGTAAAAAGTACATGTGAACAGAGGATTTTGGCTCTTCTCTGTTCTGGCACCGAGGTGGTGGAATGAACTTCCCCTAGATGTCCATACAGCGGAGTCCCTGACTATCTTCAAGCGTCGATTGAAGACCTACCTCTTCCTGAAACACTTAAATTAGCACTTTCCAAGTTTGCCTTGTAGAATTTAAGAGTTATATTTATATTAAGTTTGTAATCTTGTGTACCAGTGTAGATTTATTCATTGCTAGAGACTCAAAGCACTTTTGTATGTCACTCTGGATAAGGGCGTCTGCTAAATGCCGCAAATGTAAATGTACACCTTAGTTCCCTTTCAGAAACTCGAGCTGTATCAAAATGCACGTTTAAAATCCGGCCAATACGCAAGTCGTGACGTCATCGGCGGGCGACATCGCGTAAACCAGGAAGCTACAAAATTGCTGAATGATGGTAGCTACATTAGCCTCTGTTGTTCAGGTAAGCACTTTGTGTGTGAATCTGTGCAGCCATGAGCTTTACATGCAAGCAGAATTCCAACTGTGCATTCCTTCTTGCCCTGCTTCATTCGGGGGGGATACACACAGCTGATGTGTTGATTGCTTAGCTTAGGAGCATGCTTAAATGGCTCTTGAGAGAGTCAACTGTTAGCATTTTTAGCCGTGCAGCTATGCGCTCCCGAAGAGCGCTCTCCCTCGCGGCTCAGATCCCGTTCGGCCGTTGGCCGACGGTCGCAGGGCTCGCAAGCCGACCTAGCAGAAAGCATGGAGATGGATGTGTCCTCTCCAGCCTCTCTTCCTGGGCTGAGCTCCCTTTACATTTTAGTGGTACTTCCCCACCGCTCTCATGGGGCTGTTTGGCGGGCGTAGCCCCAGCCCGGCACGGCCGGGCATAGTGAAGCCCAGAAACAGAGCATTGCCATCCGGCCCAAGTTGAAGGAGTCGGCCAACCTGAGGGTGGTCCTCTCCTCGAACAAACGATTGGTGGTGAAGCCGCCCTGACAACCAGAGCGCCCTGCATCGAGAAGGACGTCTACACCTTGCGCGGTGATCGTACCTCCTCGTCACCACCAGGAGGCCAGGTTGTTAACTCTGCCACGTGATATAAGATAAGATAAGATAAGATATACCTTTATTCGTCCCACAGTGAGGAAATTTCTCTGTTACAGCAGCAAAGAAAAAATAAATCCGTCTCCAGCAATGATGATAGTTTTGCTACCATCCTCCTTTCTCCCACCTCCTGTACAGTGTCCAGAGGAATCCCCAGGACTGAGCTGGCCTTCCTGACTAGCTTGTCCAGTCTCTTCCTGTCTGCAGTAGAGATGCTGCTGCACCAGCAGACCACACCATAGAATATGGCTGAGGCCACCACAGAGTCAAAAAAGGTCTTCAGTAGATCTCCCTGCACTCCAAAAGACCTCAGTCTCCTCAGCAGAAAGAGTCTGCTCTGCCCTTTCTTATAAATTGCCAGTGTTGTCTGTCCAGTCCAGTTTGCTGTTTAGATGAACACCCAGGTATTTGTAAGAGTCCACTCTCACAATGTCCTTTCCCTGAATGTTCACTGATGGTAATAATGAAGTGTGTTTATGTCTACGGAAATCCATCACCAGTTCTTTGGTTTTCCCTGCATTTATCTGGAGGCGGCTCCGTTAGCACCAGTCCACAAAGTTCTGTATCAGTCCTCTCTACTCCCTTTCATCATCATCCGTGATCAGACCGACGATGGCAGAGTCATCAGAATGCATTCATTAATACATATTAGAATGCATTCATTAATACATTCCAGGTGATTTCTCTTATATTTCTGTACATTCTGTACATTTCTTACATTCTGTAATAATAAAAAAGAAAACACAGGTGCTCTGAAAATTGTGTTTAAAATTGCATTGCATACATATAACCATGGAATCTCAATTTATACCAAAGGTATTTAAAAAAAAATGGAGCCATAAAACTAGTCTCATTCAAGCAAAACAAATTTAAGGTAGATTAAGTATGGAAATGTCTGCCTGTTTTACTTGATTTAAATTTATGCAACTTTGTAACTTCAGTATTGTTCATGCATTCAAAATATAACTGCCTTTTACACACACACACACACACACACACACACACACACACACACACACACACACACACACACACACACACACACACACACCATAGCAGGATATTACCATCGCCATGCTTCACTGTAGGAATGATGTTATTTGGAGGATGATCTGTATTGGATTTACACCAGACATATTGTTTGGTGTTGAGGCCAAACAATTTAATATTAGTCTCTTCTGAACATAACACCATTTTGCAAATAGCCTTAGAATCTTTAAGGTGTTTTGGCAAAGCTCAGTCATGACTGCTTGTGGTCTTTCATAAGGAGTGTCCTTCTTTCATGCAACCCTGTTGTACCAAATCAATCTCTTGACTTGTGCCTATATATATATATATATATATATATATATATATATATATATATATATATATATATATATATATATATATATATATATATATATATATATATATACACATATATATATACATATACATATATACAGTGCCTTGCGAAAGTATTCGGCCCCCTTGAACTTTGCGACCTTTTGCCACATTTCAGGCTTCAAACATTAAGATATATAACTGTAATTTTTTGTGAAGAATCAACAACAAGTGGGACAGAATCATGAAGTGGAACGAAATTTATTGGATATCTCAAACTTTTTTAACAAATAAAAAACTAAAAAATTGGGCGTGCAAAATTATTCAGCCCCTTTACTTTCAGTGCAGAAAACTCTCTCCAGAAGTTCAGTGAGGATCTCTGAATGATCCAATGTTGACCTAAATGACTAATGATGATAAATAGAATCCACCTGTGTGTAATCAAGTCTCCGTATAAATGCACCTGCACTGTGATAGTCTCAGAGGTCCGTTTAAAGCGCAGAGAGCATCATGAAGAACAAGGAACACACCAGGCAGGTCCGAGATACTGTTGTGGAGAAGTTTAAAGCCGGATTCGGATACAAAAAGATTTCCCAAGCTTTAAACTTCCCAAGGAGCACTGTGCAAGCGATAATATTGAAATGGAAGGAGTATCAGACCACTGCAAATCTACCAAGACCTGGCCGTCCCTCTAAACTTTCAGCTCATACAAGGAGAAGACTGATCAGAGATGCAGCCAAGAGGCCCATGATCACTCTGGATGAACTGCAGAGATCTACAGCTGAGGTGGGAGCCTCTGTCCATAGGACAACAATCAGTCGTATACTGCACAAATATGGCCTTTATGGAAGTGTGGCAAGAAGTAAGCCATTACTTAAAGATATCCATGAAAAGTGTCGTTTAAAGTTTGCCACAAGCCACCTGGGAGACACACCAAACATGTGGAAGAAGGTGCTCTGGTCAGATGAAACCAAAATCGAACTTTTTGGCAACAATGCAAAACGTTATGTTTGGCGCAAAAGCAACACAGCTCATCACCCTGAACACACCATCCCCACTGTCAAACATGGTGGTGGCAGCATCCTGGTTTGGGCCTGCTTTTCTTCAGCAGGGACAGGGAAGATGGTTAAAATTGATGGGAAGATGGATGGAGCCAAATACAGGACCATTCTGGAAGAAAACCTGATGGAGTCTGCAAAAGACCTGAGACTGGGACGGAGATTTGTCTTCCAACAAGACAATGATCCAAAACATAAAGCAAAATCTACAATGGAATGGTTCACAAATAAACATATCCAGGTGTTAGAATGGCCAAGTCAAAGTCCAGACCTGAATCCAATCGAGAATCTGTGGAAAGAACTGAAAACTGCTGTTCACAAATGCTCTCCATCCAACCTCACTGAGCTCGAGCTGTTTTGCAAGGAGGAATGGGCAAAGATTTCAGTCTCTCGATGTGCAAAACTGATAGAGACATACCCCAAGCGACTTACAGCTGTAATCGCAGCAAAAGGTGGCGCTACAAAGTATTAACTTAAGGGGGCTGAATAATTTTGCACGCCCAATTTTTCAGTTTTTTATTTGTTAAAAAAGTTTGAAATATCCAATAAATTTCGTTCCACTTCATGATTGTGTCCCACTTGTTGTTGATTCTTCACAAAAAATTACAGTTTTATATCTTTATGTTTGAAGCCTGAAATGTGGCAAAAGGTCGCAAAGTTCAAGTGGGCCGAATACTTTCGCAAGGCACTGTATATACACATACCTTACACTGCATGCATAGCAATGTGTGAAGCCTTGTGGTCACATATGCAGCATTCACTTCATATGCACAGAAACCTTGTAGCAGCACTTAACAGGAAGTGAGACAGCACACGTCCCACTGGTCAATCCGCTGAACAGATCAGTTTAGAGAAATTATCATTCAATTTAAAAGCATTATCAAAAGGTATGGAAGTCTGCTTTTAAGGTATGGAAGTCTGCTTATGTTTTGCCACTTTTGAAAGGAGGTGACCCTACCTTGCTAAATAATTATAGACCCATTTCCAAACTTTGAGCTTTGGCCAAAGTGTTGGAATCTTTGGTTAGTGAACAAGTGAAAGAGTATTTAAATGCTCAGTCAATTTTATCTAAGTATCAATCTGGTTTTAGGAAAAAACACAGCACTACCACTGCTGCTATAAAAGTAATTAATGATATAGTCAAAGCACTTGATGATAAGAAACACTGTGTGTCTATGTTCATTGATTTGTCCAAAGCATTTTACACTGTTGACCATAGTATATTAGTGCAGAGACTGATCAGTATAGGCAGTGTTGGGGGTAACGCGTTACAAGTAACGTGCGTTACGTAATAATATTACTTTTCTGGAGTAACGAGTAAAGTAGCGCGTTACTTTATAAATTTACACACTAATATCTGAGTTACTTTTTTGAAAAAGTAATGCGAGTTACTTTTTAGTTAAATTATTTTGCATAAAAAAATAAATACTGAATTAAAATGAACGTAGTCACGTAGAATCGTGCACTCATACGTGCGAGCCGCGGGAACAGAAGCTGGTCAGAAGCAGAGATGGCAAACTAGGGATTACATTACTGTGATGGAAGTATTCTTATTATTTTGAAATAGTCGAGGAAAAGGAGAAAGAAATAATGGTTAAGTGTAGATTATGTGTTGGTGAAAAGCTCTTGTCAACTGCAAAAAATACCACTTAAAAAAAAAAAAAAAAAAATCTGCATGCAAAGCACAGCACTACAGATGTGTGTGTGTGTGTGTGTGTGTGTATGTGTGTGTGTGTGTGTGTGTATAATGTTGAGTATATGTAACATTATGCAATGTTGCATATATGGAAATGGAGACAGTAATATAGAAAACCTTTGCCGACTTTCCACCACTGCAGATCTATAGACTGCTCAGAATAAAAGTTTTCCATGGGAGACACATGTACGATGCCATCGCAGCGGAGATAGAGAGCAAATTCACAGCTCGTTTGCTCTTTGTGGGAAGATAAACTGCCACGGTCACTGATAATAGCGCGAACTTTGTAAAAGCGTTCAGAATGTTTCAAGCTGATGATGAAGCAGATAATGATGTAGACGAGGACGAGGTCATATTTACGGAATTGCACAAAGTTTTACGAGATGACAGCGAAAGGTATGTTCTCCCTCCACATCATCGGTGTGCATCCCACACCCTTAACCTTATATACACGAACGATAGTTACATTCCTGACAGCGAAGGCAGATTGAAAAGCAGTGTACAGAAGTGCGACTGGAAAGTGTTCAGCCTTGTGGTCAAAAGTTAGTCGATCATCTTATTGTTCTCTAAGAAGTTATTAAACATTTTAAATGTTTAAGACATGTCTTTTGCCCTAATATAACTTATTTCTTAATGGCAATTATCTATATTACACCTGTTACACCTGTAAGGCGTGAAAGAGATACAAGTAATGCAAAAGTAACGCAAAAGTAATATAATGCATTACTTTCAATAAAAAGTAACTATGTAACGTAATTAGTTACTTTTTTTGGGGGAGTAACTCAATATTGTAATGCATTACTTTTAAAAGTAACATTGCCCAACACTGAGTATAGGTATATCTCAGCACTCTGGGCTGGTTTATTAACTACCTTGCTGATAGGACTCAAGCTACACAAGTTGATGGCCTAACGTCAAAATATTTATCAATCTGTAAAGGGGTCCCGCAAGGCTCCATTCTAGGGCCACTTTTATTCACTATTTATATAAACTGTCTACGGGAAAATGTTCAAGATGTATCTTTCCATTTTTATTCAGATGATACGGTCATTTATTGTTGTGCAACTACCATTAGGAAGGCGTATGAATGCTTGCAAACTGCTTTTGATAGAGTGCAAGCACAGTTTTATCATTTAAAGCTTGTGCTTAATGCAGAGAAGACCAAAGTAATGGTCTTTTCAAACGCAAGGAAAAAATAGTTAGACCTGAATATTGTTACTGACCAGGGTAAAACAATTGAGGTAGTTTCATCTTATAAATATTTAGAATTTTTAATTGATGAGCACCTTTCTTTTGAGCTTCATATACAGAATTTAGTAAAAAAAAGTTGAAATTGAAGCTAGGTTTTTTCTTTAGAAACAAATCTTGTTTTACTTTTTCTGCTAGAAAAAGGCTAGTTGATGCCACATTTCTTTCTATTATTGATTATGGTGATCTGTTGTATATGAATGCCCCATCAAAGTGTCTTCAGATGTTGGATGCTGTGTTTCATGGAGCTTTAAGGTTGCTCACATTGTACACTTTATTCCAAAGTGAATTTGCCCTCTCTGTCAAATCGCCGGCTTACTCACCTTTATATTTTTATATATATAAGGGTATTATAGGCAGGCTGCCATGCTACATATCCGAGTTTCTTTCTTTTGTACAGAGTACTTATGGTTTACGGTAACAGAAAATTGTCTCATTAAATGTTCCTCAAGCTAGGACAGAGTTGTTCAAAAAGGCTTTTATGTTTTTTACACCTTCAACTTGGAATGACCTACAGAAATCACTACAACTACAGTGTCTAATTTCCTTAAATGATTTTAAACATTATTGTTAAATCTATAGAACATGAGTCCATCCACACGTGCAAATGTTTTAATTAATGGCACTTTTGTTTACATTTAAATGCACTTCAGTTGTCTTCTGCCTTTTTGTTTGTTTTGTGATTGTGTGATTTGGTTTGTTCTGCTATTTTGGTCAGGTCTCTCTTGAAAAAGAGATTCTATATCTCAATGAGACTAACCTGGTTAAAGAAAAAAAAAAGAAAAAAAAGAAAACAACAGGCCTGGTATCAGACATTCACTTCAACTCATAGAAGCAGTAACACTTCTTTACATATT
Organism: Silurus glanis; assembly: GCA_014706435.1. Classification (NCBI taxonomy): domain Eukaryota; kingdom Metazoa; phylum Chordata; class Actinopteri; order Siluriformes; family Siluridae; genus Silurus; species Silurus glanis. The sequence continues at coordinate 29,843 of JAAIIK010000224.1, forward strand.
AATTTATAAAAATAAAAAAATTCTCCTCATCTGCTTGCTTATTATATGTAGATGAAGTTAATTTACTGGCATTCAGAGAGGAAGAATGGCCAATGATGGGTATGAGTTTATCCACAGAGTCACACAGGAGTCATGCCAATAAGAGAGAATTAAAAAAAATAACATTATAACGGTACAGTAAACATGCCCCACTTTCATTGGGCTACTGCAATTTAGCTTTATCCACTTTAAAAGTGCTTTATTTTGTCAGAACCACAGTAAGTTTCCTTGACACAGTATAGGAAGTGAGAAAAACTTCTAAACCACTTTACATGTGAAAATATTTTAAGCCTTTACTGCCACCCACAGCAAACAGTTTATAGACCATGAGATCAGACACTGAGCAAGTCAGGAAGTGTTTTGGTGTCTTGGACTGTCTACTTTTGTATCAGAAATCTACACCGAGTTGCAGCAGGACAAAACAGGACTAAGACTAGAACAGCAATGCAGGACTACCATGCATGTCGTGTTTCCATCTTTAAAGCGCTAATGTTTGTGATTTTTAAGGGTATGTACAGGGATGAATCTGGGATTTTTACTGCATACTGTATTTAATGATTTCATATTAATGAACTGTTTTAATGGTTTATGTCAAAGACCATAATAATTGTTTGCAAATTTACTGAGCTTTCATGCTTTCATAATGTTGTAAGTGAGGGCAGAGAATTCATTTATTGTCTTTGACATTAAACATTATAAGCTACATAGCATGGGTAAAAGTATAAATTAGATGCTTTGCAACTTATATTATACTAAAGTTTCCAAATATAAAAATTCATAAAAAAGTTTAAATTGTAAATGTTTTTCTGTGGATACATTTGAAAAAGTTTGAGCTTGGAATCTATATTACTAAATGGACTGTTAGAACTGTTGAACATTAAATGTGCTGTTCACTTTGTATTCAGTCAATTTAAAAATCTTCTGTAACAGTTTTATTGCCTAACATTTTCTGCTATTTTGTATTTGTCCTGACACCAACAGGGGGGATTTTATGCTATTCTTTAAAGTAAATTCGGTCAAGCTGGGTCAGGTTGGATGGGGATCGTCAGTGGACAGCCACTTTCAGGTCTCTCCAAGAGATGTTAATAGAGTTCATGTCAGAGCTCAGGCTGGGCCACTCTAGTACATTCACAGAGTTGTCTCTAAGCCACTCCTGTGTTGTTTTAACTTTTCTCTTAGGGTCGTCATGTAGGAAGAACCCATGGCCCAGAATGAGGTCCTGATCGCTGTGGAGCAGGTTTTTATTGAGAATATCTCTGTACTCTACTGAGCGTTCCCACAATCTTGACCAGTTGCACAGTCCCTGTTGCAGGAAAATACCTCCACAGCATGATGTTGTCAATGTCATGCTTCACTTTTGAGATCTGTTTGGGCAGGTGATGAGCGGTGCCCGGTTTCCTCTAAAAAAATAACGTCTAGAATTCAGACCAAACAGTTAAATCTTGGTTTCATCAGACCAGAGAATCTTGTTCCACACAGTCTGAGAGTCCTTCAGGTACCTGTGGGTTTCCATGGGTTTTGCCCCAAGGAGAGACTGCCATTTAGCCACGCTGCCATAAAATTCTCTGTTCTTGAGGGAACTCAGATTTGAACTATGTTCCACATTTAAAAATGGATTGCATTCAGTCAATGTGCGACGAACCAAAAGCCCTGTACCAAAATAATTTGTTTAGAAATGTTGTTGGTGCCAGTTTGAATTTGCAAAGAATTACTGCTTTGATATATGTTAGAATACTGTTATATTATATACTATATATGATTGTTGGCATGGTTGTAACAATGTCCTTCTTTGTGGCATTGTGTAATTGCGTTGTGTAGAATCAACATAATATACACAAGGTTCGATTTATATACACACATATTTATTGCACACACTGATTGTTATATTTTCCCCTGCTGCAGGTGTGTGTGTTGCTTTGGCTGACACAGTGATGGTGCTCAAAGTTGGGAGCTCCTTGGATCTTCCTTTTAATAACCCAATAGAATCAGGGTTATCAGTTCAGTGGAAGTTCAATAGAAACACTTTTTGTGAATACAGAACAGACAAAAATTTCACATTTCTAAGATCCCAGTTCAGTGGAAGATTAAAGGAGAACTATAATCCAGTTGGAGTAACTGTACAAGATCTTCAGCTCCAAGACTCTGGGACGTTCTCAGTGGTTGCAAAAAGCATTAGCAGACAGTATACAACGCCAATATTTAAAGTTTATGTTCAAAGTAAGTATGATTTACATTATGAATTTAATTGTAATATGTAGAATTCAATACTTAAATATATTTATTGGGAATTGTTTAAACTCTCTGAAGGCAACATATTTATTATTTTGCATTGCTAAATTATAACTTAAGCTTTGTGAATCGATTTGTTTCAACAATTCGTTTCAGATGTCTTTTCGTGTGTGTGTGTGTGTGTGTGTGTGTGTGTGTGTGTGTGTGTGTGTGTATGTGTGTGTGTGCTCTTTTATTTTGTTTGTTTGTTTGTTTTTGTAAATGTATGAATAGGTCCCATAACCTCTGTACAGATTGAGAAGTCTCAAACATGGCCGGTGTCCACAAACAGCTGTGATGTTGATGTGAAGTGTGCAGCGCTCGGAGCTGAAAATGTCTCCTACCTATGGAGTGGCTATAAAACAGCGAGTAGAGCTCAGCTGCAGTTCAGTCTCTCACCAGCAGAAGGAGCTGTTACACTGAACTGCACTGCAGCGAACAACGTCAGCTCCAGTTCTGCCTCAGAGACACTGAGCTGTGAGCAGACCAGAACAAGTATATTTTACACCTGCACGTACCTACATTGTGTTCAGTGTGCTATAGCACTATGTAATCACTTACCAGAGTAGGCTTGCTAGTGTTTGTGTGTGTCATATACATAAAAAAAAATGCTCCTTCATACTACTAACAAAGGTCTAGTAATGGCATTTCATTCAGAGATACGAATTTCCCTCTTTTTTCGTGTCACTGAGGACGATTTTCTATGTGATGTATTTCAATAGAAAGTATTTTTGGTGCCTCCGCCTGTTTTTTTCTCATTTGTTATTGATTTTTTAATCTTCAAACACTAATACTCAACATTTAAGCAGGAGATTTTGTCCATGTTTTTATTGCTTTATATTCTGTAAACTACTCGCTATTATAAACTGTCACTGGTTTCTTTCAGTCAAAATACAGTAAATATATTCTCCCGGTTAATTAAGGAGACTGCGTTAATTAGTGACACACACATTAATTACAGTATTACCCTCACCCTTAAATTTACTGTATATTCTCTGCATTATTCTCTGATAAAAATTTTGAAAAAAAATTACCTTTAGCATTTCTGTCAGCATTACCCATGATCCCCTGTCTCCATTGCTATAGAGACAGAGCCAGACGGTGGCAGTTGTGCTGAGTGACACGAAAAAAGAGGGAACTTTGTGTCCATGAACACAAATCAATAAATTAGAATTTGTGACTATATCAGAAAATGCTGTGAGACTGGGTTGAATGGGAACCTAAAATCTGGAATTTCACTTGCATATGAGAGAAAATTAAGTGTTTGTTTGTTTGTTATGGTGCTGCTATTAAGGCATTAAGTGAGGTTCTCTGCCAAATGAACTTCAAGGAATTGTTGATAATCTCCATAGAGGAGCTATTGATATACAATAGAGTAGTTGCTATGTGTCCCTCTGAAGTTATCAACCATCTTTATGTTTTATCCAGATTTAGAGACAGGTTGTTAGCTATACACGACTCCGTAACCTCTGCACTTTCTCTCTGTATGCTCACTTGTCATTCTTGCTAATGAGATCGACCATGGTCATGTCAATGACAAACTTGATGATGTTTTTTGACCTGTGCATTGGTGCACAGTTATGTGTAAGCAGTGTGAACAGCAGTAGACTGAGCACACCACCACGAGGGGCCCAGTCCTCAGTGTGTTGGTGGTGCTGGGGATAATGTCTCCTGAGGACCAGAATCCAGTTGCAGAGGGAGGCTCATGCCCACCATGCTCAACTTCCCAATCCGATGCTGAGGAATGATGATTTTGAGTGCTTAGCTATAGTCAATAAACAGCTCTGTAACAATTATTGGATATATTGTATGAGTGGTCACTTTTGTGGGTGGTTTGAGGACATTTTTGTTATCATGTTGAGTTGCAAAGTAAAGTTGATACAGACAATTGGACAGTGTGTCTGCTTATGTTCATCATGAACACTTACAATGTAAAGAGTGCAAATTGTCATCTGTCAAACAAAAAATGATGATGATTTTAAATTCAGAAGAAAAAAATATATAATAATTGTAGTTGAATAATTTGTCCAAACAGTTGTTAGTATATAGAATGGCAATAAAGTGCACAGTAGTTGGAGCATTACAATGAGCCAAAATGGACAAAAACTTCCAGATGATGTGTTGAAACAATTACTGGCCAAAAAAGATTTGGATTTCTATAATATCATATGATGTGTTTGCAGGTGCCATACCATTGTACATCTGGATTGCCACAGCAGGAGGAGGTCTTCTTTTACTTTTTGCTGTTATTGCTGCACTGATTTATTGTTGGAAATCTCGTAAAAGTGAGTTACATTTTAACATACACACGCGCACACAAAGTACATTATACATTTATCGAATGTTCCGAATAAATGGCAAATCTGTTGCTCTGAATTTCAAAGTACAGTAAGTTAAACTGCAGCTCAATATATTTTTTTAGCTTAAAGCCTAATCCACAAGCACACACACAAACACACACATACTAATATATATATATATATATATATATATATATATATATATATATATATAGCATCACAAAGACTATTATTATATCTTTACATACTCTTTTATTATGTTTTTATACAATATTTGTTATTTAGATATGTATTTTCAATGGGGAAAATGTATTTGATGTGCGAGCAAATTGAGCTACGAGCTCGGCCACGGAACGAATTAAACTCATAGGTCAAGGTACCACTGTATATACAGTATATATAATGTTGTGGCTGCACAATTAAATATGTCGTTATAATTACAGTTAATGAGGAAAAAACAGCCACAAGCAATAAGTGTGGAAGAAAATTATTTAATCTGATGCTGCAAAAAGCTAACAATGCATAAAAGTTAGTTTGTTTAATAATCTTTGACACATCCAAGACTGTGGTAAATGGTTAAAGAAAATCCAGTCCACGATCACTTTATATATTAAAATTAATATAATTTTTAAAAAGGAAAAAATATTGATCCGAAATACTGTATTTTTTTGTATATTTTGAACTTTAAAATCCAGAGGAACAGACATGCCACCAATTTTGCATACAGAGAATCGCTGACATAGCAACATTTTTAAAATCATGGTTAGAAAATATATGTCAAAATAAGTTTATCCACTGAGACAGACTCATTGATGTTAAAATCTGGACTCTGTGGGGCCCAAAACTATTACTTCCAAGACTCCTTGTAATTCTTTACACTGAAGATAGTTCTAATTACATTGGCTGCATGTTTGGGCTTGTTGTCCTGCTGCAGGATAAATTTAGGGCCAATTAGATGCCTTCCTGATGGTATTGCATGATAGATAAGTATCTACCTGTATTTTTCAGCATTGCGAACACCATTAATCCTGATCAAATCTCCAAACTCATTTGCAGATATACAGCCCCAAGTTTTCAAGGAAACTCCACTGTGCATCACTGTTGCCTGCAGAGACTCTGCAGAGATTATTGCACCATACTCAAACTTTTTTTTTGCTACAGCCAAATATTTTAGATTTTGCCTCACCAGGCCATTTTTCTATATGTTTTAATGCATAGTTGAGTCATTTATACATGTTTCAGTGTCAGAGGTATGGCTTTTCATCCATAATTCTTCTATGAAGATCATTTCTGGACAGGTGGCACTGTTGGAAATATTCAAATGTCAAAGGGAAGTAAACATGATGTGTCTTTCATCTGCTGCATTAAAATTCATTGGCTGACCACTGTGTCTACGGTCCTTAAAATTTCCCCTTTTTTTGTGCTTTTTCAAAATAGCATGAACAGTAAATCTTAGAACCCTAGTCTGTTTTAAAAATCTTTCCCTGAGAGAGACATTGCTGATGGTATTATATCTACCTTGTATCCGGGGGCGCAAGATGGCGGAGAGGGAGTAGCAGCGGTTTCCTTTAGTTCCCGCACCAATCAGCTAATTACTTAATTATTTTTCATTTATTTGAGACGCAACACCACAGTTTTGGTTATGCTAAGTATCATTATGTCTTTGGAAACCTTTTGGCCACAATCATTTAAAAAAATGCCCCTTTGTGAGGGTGAGGCTAGTGGCGATCTTGAGTTAAGTCCGGCCATGACGAAGGCTCTTAAACACGTGACTGAGATGATTTCGAAAACAATAAACGCCAAACTTGACCCTCTAGCTGAGCTTGTACATATTCATTCTCAGCAATTTGAGAACTGCAAGACTCGCCTGGATGGGGCCTAACGAAGAAGCACCTCGTGGGAGGAGTTAGCAAAGAGTTTGGCCCTTGAAAGTCAAGCTGCATTACTTGTTGATCATGTAGATGATTTAGAGAACAAAGTTCATGTTCTCGGCTTAGGTTCAGAAGGTCCTAACACGGTGTAATTTCTCCAAAAATGGATCCCGGAGTTTCTTCATTTGCAGACTAAAGGTGCCTGCATCAAGATTGAAAGGGCTCAGCGCACTCTAGCTTCCAGACCAGGTGTCAAGGACAGACCCAGACGATTGGTGGTGCGCATGCATAACTTCAGAGACAAGTTATGCATGCGCACATTGTGAATAGAAATGTAATTGTTAAGATCTTGAATAGTGTTAAGGATAAGCGAGGCTGTTATTTTGTTGTGAGGGGGTTATTGAATGGAGAGAAGATAACCCGCTGAGCTTTGCTCCTGAGCTTCTTACTAAGGCTTTTTCAGATCTGTTGGACATTGCGTCCGGCACAGTGATTAAAGGGGGAGTTTAATTGTTTGTTGAATCCTTTATTGGATAGACTCCCTTCTAAGAATTGCCCTCCTACTAAGCAATCTAAAACTTTATCTGCTTTGTGTGAAGAGTTGGTCTACAGTGATGTCTGGCATACTCTTAACCCACTGTAAACAGAATTTGCATTTTACTCCCCTCCTCATAAATCGTATTCTAGGATTGATTATTTTTTTGTTCCTAGTGCAATTTTGCAATATATCTCCAGTTGTACAATAAGTAATACTGTAGTTTCTGATCATTCTATGGTAATGCTGGACATGTTAGTGGGAAGACCCTCAAAATCTACTAAGCGCTGGAGATTCAACACGTTATTGCTCAAAGATATTTTTTTATTTATTTAATATTTGAATTCTGAATTCAAGATTTTTTTGGTCAGTTAATTCGAGGTCAATTGATGATTCGTCCCTGTTGTGGGAGACTTGTAAAGCCTACATCAAAAGATTGGTTATATCCTGTTCTATTAGAAAAAAAGGAATCAGAACTCAGAATGGCTACCAAAGATTTAAAGGAAGAACAATCTCTTGATTCTGGGGTTATAAATTCTACATTTAAGCAGTTTTACACAGATTTTTATCAGTCTGAATATTCTCAACATGATACAGATAAAGTATTTTTGACGGGTTAACACTCCCACGTATATTGGATGATCAAAGAATGGTCTTAAATGCCCCCATTTCAAAGGAAGAAGCCTTAGTGACTTTACATAGGCTACAATCTGGTAAATCTCCTGGTACGAAGTGTATAAAGAATTTGAGCTCTTTTTAATAGATCACTTGTTAGCTATGTATGACCATTCATTTATGATAAATAGGTTGCCTCAGTCACTGAGAGAGCCCAGTGTCTCTCTTATTTTAAAAAAGGAAAAGATCCAGAGAGTTATGGGTCCTACAGATCGATCTATTTTCGAGCGTAGATTTAAAGCTGCTCTCCAAAATCCTCGCATTGCGAACAGAGAAAATACTTCCCTCTATAATTGACAAAGACCAAACAGGTTTCATTAAGGGTAGAAGTTCCAGTAACAATATTAGACAACTTCTTAATGTCCTTGAGCTTTCTCACAATTGCAGTACTGACACCCTTGTCTTATCTTTAGATGCGGAGTAGGCCCTTTGACTGAGTGGAGTGGCCTTATTTTTTTTACAGTCTAGAAAGTTTTGGCCTTCGTGATAACTTTATTCAATGAGTTTGTCTACTTTGCACCTCTTGCAGCCATTGTCACAAACAGCCACATCTTGCACAATTTCAATATGTTTCAGGGCACTAGACAGGGATGTCCCCTCTCCCCACTTTTTTTTTAATGCTCTTTAAAAAAAATAAATATATATATTTAGAGTGCTCTCTGTTCATACACCAAGGAGCTTAAAATACTATGGGAGAGGGAGTCACTATTGACCATCACAGAGGAGGAATGGGAACTGATCTGGTCAGGTAAATAAGATATCTATTTGCAATAGGGCCAAAGCTATTCAGCTCAGGATTGTGCATAGATTGCATATTACACCACTTCTTAGAAGCAAGTTTGACTCAAATAATTCACCATTATGTGTTAAATGTAAGGTGGAAATGGGAGATTACACCCACTTACTTTGGAATTGTCCTGTAATTAGAACTTATTGGTCAAAAGTTGTTGTTTTTATGAGCAGTATGTTTGGACTGGAGCTACAGATGGACCCGTTGTCTTTGATTTTCGGTCTCCCAGACAAACCCCTGCGGAACAAATTTAATAGCTGTTTATTTGATATTCTAGCCTTTGCTGCTAGAAAAAAATTATTAACCTAGGTCAATGACAAACCCCCATCTTTGAAATATGACAGAAGATTTTTAGAGAAATTATTCCCTTAGTTCTTGACCTGTGTTACTCATCAGACTACTGAAGCTTTTCAACCAAATTTGGACTCCATACCTCAATATATCAGTCTTTTTATGTAATATTTTGAGTTTTGGTATTAATTTTGTGGTGATTTTTGCAAAGATTTTTACTCCACACGGTTTACAAATGTTCTTTTTTTATCCACATTTCTGTTGTTCTCTTTCTCCGGGATAATGACATTTTGAAAGTTTTGTGCAGCATGTGTATGTGTGGCGGGTAGATCAGTGCAAATGTGTGCACCTGAACCTATCACAGAGGAGCTTCTTGGATGAGTTGTCACTGTGCTCTTGGGGTAATTTTAGTCGGCTGGCCACTCCAGGGAAGGTTCTCCACTGGTCCATGTTTTTGCCATTTGTGAATAATGGCTCCCACTGTGGTTTGCTGGAGTCCCAAAGCATATATAACCTTTTCCAGACTGAAGTTCTTGGATCTCGGCATGATGTCTCGCTTTTGAGGATCTTTTGGTCTACTTCACTTTGTCAGGCAGGTCCTATTTAAGAGATTCCTTGATTGTGAACAGGTGTGGCAGTAATCAAGCTTGAGTGTGGCTAGAGCTAAATTGAACGCAGGTGTGATAAACCACAGTTTTAACAGGGGGCTAACACTTTTTCACACAGGGCCATGTAGTTTTGGATTTAGTTTTCCCTCAATAATAAAAACCTTTATTTAAAAACTGCAAGTTGTGTTCACTTGTGTTCTTTTACTATTATTTAAATTAGTTTGATGATCTGAAACAGTGTGAAAACCTTGCAAAAAATAAGAAATCAGGAAGGGGGCAAAAAACTTCCCAAAATATATATATATATATATGTACAGTGGAACTACGAGTGCATAAATGTACGAGTTTTCCGAGGTACGAGCGGTCACCCGGTCGATTTCTTTTGCTTTGTTACGCGAGCAAAAAATTGAGGTACGAGCTCGAGACGCCGCTTATTATTATTATTATTTATATAATAAAACCTTATTATATCTTTACATACTCTTTCTATTATGTTTTTATACAAGATTTGTTATTTAGAAATGTATTTTCCAATTTAATAACATGAAACATAAAAACGGGGTGTCATTTTTTTAGGGTTGGAACGGATTAATGCCATTTTAAGTATTTTCAATATGGAAAACTGATTTGATGTGCGAGCAAATTGAGATTCGAGCTCGTCCACGGAACGAATTAAACTCGTAGGTCAAGGTACCACTGTATGTATGTATGTATGTATGTATATATATATATATATATATATATATATATATTATTTATTTTTTTATTTATTTATTTTTTATTTTTTTATTTTTTTATTAGATATCATTCCCTGTGAAGGTGGTAATACAGTGTATGCAGATGTTGATGGCAATGCAGGACACTCAGGGCAGAAGAATGTAAGTATGCATTTATGCTTCTGGGTATTTTGCTTTGTGGTTAGATTCCAAGATTTTAGCAATTTCCCATCTAGCAAACAAATAATTGTTCATGAATGTTATCAAGTACCCTTGAAGTAATGTATTTTCCAAATAGCAAACCTACATATACTTTTTTAAACAATTAGTTAGATTGAATATAAATTGGCTTTATATGGTGGTATTGTACATTGAGTTTCTATTTGCATTACAGAAGCGCTCTGACAGTGTTGTAAATGGAATGACAGTTTATGAAACTGTGGATGATCTCAGAACAGACCCAGAAATGGTAGGTTTTGTTAAACATTGACATATGTCATAGAATTTTTCATTATTATTATTATAAATATTATTATTATTATTAAAGCTAAGCTTAATTGTATTCTTTATATATTGTGGTAAAAAGATTTTTTGGACATTTTCTGTTACAGACCATTTATGCTAAAGTAACACTTCCACAACAAACAAATGTCAGTGCCACTTCCTCTCCCTACCAGAAAGTCCTCTGAACCATTAAGACATTAAGCAAGTTTAATTATTTAATTGTTCCTTGATTTTTTTTCTTTTAGTATATTTTATATGTTCATTATATGTTATTGTATATTTCCATGTAACCTACTGACTATTATTTTATACAGTTATTTAGTTATAAGCAGTGTAGAAAATAATGATAGAATTATGCATATTGGTAAAACCCTCAAATGTTAATAAAGACTGAAGTAATATTCAGAAGTTGTGTAAAATATTGTAGCTTCAATAAGTGCACAAATTACTGTTGAAACTTCTTCTTCTTCTTCTTCTTCTTTCGGCTGCTCCCATTAGGGGTCGCCACAGCGGATCATCCGTCTCCATACCACCCTGTCCTCTACATCTGCCTCTTTCACACCAACTACCTGCATGTCTTCCCTCACCACATCCATGAACCTCCTCCTTGGCCTTCCTCTTTTCCTCCTACCTGGTGGCTCCATCCTCAGCATTCTTCTACCAATATAATTCATGTCCCTCCTCTGCACATGTCCAAACCATCTCAATCTCGCCTCCCTCACCTTGTCACCAAAACGTTCTACATGTGTTGTCCCTCTAATAAACTAATTTCTAATCTTGTCCATCATCGTCACTCCCAACGAAAACCTTAACATCTTCAGCTCTGCTACCTCCAGCTCCGCCTCCTGTCTTCTACTCCATGCCACTGTCTCTAATCCATACAACATCTCAGGTCTCACCACAGTCCTATAAACTTTCCCTTTCATTCTTGCAGATACCCTACTATCACAAATCACTCCTGTCACTCTTCTCCACCCACTCCACCCTGCCTGCACTCTTTTCTTTACTTCTCTAGCACACTCCCCATTACTTTGCACTGTTGACCCCAGGTACCTGAACTCCTCCACCTTCTCCACCTCTTCTCCCTGCAACCGCATCACTCCACTGCCCTCCCTCTCATTCACACACATGTACTCTGTCTTACTCCTACTGACTTTCATTCCCCTTCTCTCCAGCGCATATCTCCACCTCTCCAGGCTCTTCTCAACCTGCTCTCTACTCTCACCACAAATCACAATATCATCTGCAAACATCATAGTCCAGGGAGACTCCTGTCTGACCTCGTCCGTCAACCTGTCCATCACCACTGCAAACAGGAAAGGGCTCAGGGCCGATCCTTGATGCAGTCCAACCTTCACCCTAAACCAGTCTGTCGTACCTACTGCACACTTCACTGCCGTCACACTGTCCTCATACATGTCCTGCACCACCCTCACATACTTCTCTGACACACCAGACTTCCTCATACAATACCACAACTCCTCTCTCGGCACTCTGTCGTACGCTTTCTCTAAATCCACAAATACACAATGCAATTCCTTCTGTCCTTCTCTATACTTCTCCATCAACATCCTCAAAGCAAATAAGGCATCTGTGGTGCTCTTCCTCGGCATGAAACCATACTGTTGCTCATAGATGGTCACCTCTTCTCTCAGCCTGGCTTCCACTACTCTTTCCCATAACTTCATGGTGTGACTGATCAACTTAATTCCCCTGTAGTTACTGCAGGTCTGCACATCTCCCTTATGCTTAAAGATCGGTACCAGCACACTCCTTCTCCATTCCTCAGGCATCTTCTCACCTTCCAGAATCTTGTTAAACAATCTGGTTAAAAACTCCACTGCCATCTCTCCTAAACATCTCCACGCTTCTACCGGTATGTCATCTGGTCCAACCGACTTTCCATTCTTCATCCTCTTAATCGCTGCTCTCACTTCCTCCTTACTAATCCCATCTACATCCTGCTTCACCAACTCCACATCCTCCAACCTTCTCTCTCTCTGATTTTCCTCATTCATCAGCTGCTCAAAATACTCCCTCCATCTTCTCAACACACTCTCCTCACTAGTCAACACATTTCCCTCTCCATCCTTTATTGCTCTAACTTGCAGCACATCCTTCCCAGCTCGGTCCCTCTGCCTGGCCAATCGGTATAAATCCTTTTCTCCTTCCTTAGTGTCCAACCTCTTATACAGCTCCTCATATGCCTTTTCCTTGGCTTTCGCCACAGCCCTTTTTACCTGCTGCCGCATCTCCTTGTACTCCTGCCTACTTTTCTCATCACTCTGTCGATCCCACTTCTGTTTTGCCAACCTCTTTCCCCTAATGCTCTCCTGCACTTCCTCATTCCACCACCACGTCTCCTTGTCTTGCTTTCTATTTCCAGATGTCACACCAAGTACTTTTCTAGCTGCCTCCCTCATCACTCCTGCAGTAGTTGCCCAATCATCCGGCACCTCTTCACCACCACCAAGCCCCTGTCTGACCTCTTCCCTGAACCTCACACTACACTCTTCCTCCTTCAGTTTCCACCATCTTATTCTTCTTTCAATCCTTACTTTCCTCCTCTTCTTCTTCGCCTCCAAAACCATCCTACAGACCACCATCCGATGCTGTCTAGCTACACTGTCCCCTGCCAACACCTTACAGTCTCCAATCTCCTTCAGGTTGCATCTCCTACACAGAACATAATCCACCTGTGTGCACCTTCCTCCACTCT